>JAADVE010000154.1:0-30231 GCA_023334595.1 Pythium utonaiense | reverse complement strand
GCAGCTCAAGGCCAAGACAGGCGATGAGCTTACTTTCCAGGGCCAGCGGTATCCCCCACGAGTGTGAACATGAACAAAAAAGCCTAAGATGTTCGGAAGAATCGATGTCGTGATTTGGAATGTCCGCAAACTATGGACGCGGTCGTAGTACAAATGCAGTATACACGGCTTGGCGGGTGGGAGGTTTGGACGAATCACAACGTTGTGGGCAAATCCTGGCCTATCATCAGATCAGTAGGGTCGGAAGGCAGGAGATCGGAGTTGTTGTCAAGGACGTTCACGGGAGCTGGCGCATTGAGATTGTCCGCCGAGCTGTCGACGGGTGTTGGTATTGCTGACGCAGGATCAGTCGTCGACGTCGACGTCGGCGTTGGCGTCGATGTTGGAGTTGGTGTCGATACTGGAGTTGGTGCCGGTGCCGGTGCCGACGTTGAAGGTGGTGCTGGTGTGGAAGTCGGTGTTGGTGTGGGAGTCGGCGTTGGTGTTGGTGTCGGCGACGCGGTCGGTGCTGAGGTCGTGCTTGAGGTTGGTGTCGGCGTCGCGGTCGGCGCCGGTGTTGAAGTTGGGCTCTGCGAAACTGCCGTAGGCGTGAACGTCGGGGAGATCACTGCAGTCGTTGTCATCGGTGCTGTAGTGGTCGGTAGCGGGATTACAGCAGGTGCGCGAGTGCTTGGTGCTGACGTGGCTGGTGCTGGCGCTACAGTGGATGTCGCGTTGGAGCAATTGCTCTGGCACTCCCGATTCATCACACAGCCGAAGACACCAGTTGAAATTCTCTCGCACTTCGAGCCGAATGGAAGACCAGGTTGAGGCCCTGGGCAAGCGCTCTGGTCATTTGCAACGCAGACAGGTCCTTGCGTGCAGAACGTGCCCGAATTTACTACGCTCACAGGCATCCAGCCATTCGATCCGTCACAGGTCTTCGGAATAGAAGAGTCGATCGAACAGCCACGCTCACAAGTTGCGTCACGCGGAGTACTATCCAAGTCCCCATCCGTGCAGCTGACCTTGGGCACGCAGCCATACACGTTGGTCTTGATCTGGGAGCATTTGGAGCCGTGCGGAAGACCCACAGTCGGCCCCGGGCACGCGGCGATGATTTCACCAACGCATACCTCCGGCCCAAGCGCACAAAATGTGCCCGTCCCTTCGACACTCACGGGGATCCACATTCTATCGCTTCCATTGCACGAGGCTGGTGGCGCCGGACCAGCGAGTGGGCATAGGATGTCCTGCGCTTGAACAGAGCCCAGCAAAACTGCAACCACCGGCAGCAAAGAGAAAAGTACCACGTTCATGGTTTGATGAAGTCTCTTTTGAGGGGGGAGAAGATCTTGAGCAGGTATCAGCCAGGTGGCGATTTGAAAAGTTGCTCGAGATGTGGCCTTCTCTGGCCCCTCGGCGACTCAGCTCCAGCACTTGGTGGAATCAATCATATTCGAGCCGGTCTGCAGCGGACACTGCCCACTCACTGCATCCCAGGATCCGCTAAGTCCCAACCAAGGCCACACCAGCACGGGAGTGGAAACTGCGCATTCGCTTCGCTCGAAGTTGCGTTCGCTTTCTCGCCGACTTCCTCTGCAAGTGGCCAGTGGAAGCCACTAAGCATGAGACTGTGGCCGACTCATGGCCAATGCCGTGACTCTTCAGGCTCAAGCAGGTGCAGTGCACATGACCAGCTCCCACTACCACGATCCCAATAGCCAGGAACGTTCACGCACGACGCACCGAACGAAAGCGCCACGGCCGTCCCGTTTATGCACGAGTCGGCGCATCCCATTTTTGGATTTGGTGACGGAGGAACAGCTTCAACATGGTCGCACACGGACAGGAGAGCTGCAGCACTGGTGCGTGAACTGCGGCGACATTGAAAGCGCACAAGCAGCTCTTGGTGTGATGGATCGTCCAGCGAATAGGGAACGGAGAGAGAGACACCCAGGCCGCTCGCTTTGGATCGGTCCTTGGAGATCATTCGGTCTTTTACTCGGACAACAACCAGTGCACAGCTTCACGGTCAACACTCCTACCCACCAACGTACCACCACCACCACGAAGAAAAACGGCGATGCTGAACGCGAAGCGACTGATCACGATTGCACTGCTCATTAGCACAGCTGTGCTCACGGCTGCTGGAGAAGGATTCGAAATCAACTACGATGGTACTCCGGAAACTGAAGACCTTCCTACGGATGTGCTTACAAATGAATCTTCGGCGATCACGAATGCACCTACGACTACGGCTCCAACACCGTGCTTAACAACGACGGCTCCAGCGTACGGCTCGACTGTGACCTCGGCTCCAGCAAATTCTACGAGCGCCTACCCGACATCTGCACCCACAAACGCCACCAACGCGTACGGAACGCCAACCCCGACCAACACCAGTACTCAAGTGCCCACAAGTGCACCACCCACTCCGACTACGGCCACTCCTACGCCAGTGCCAACAGGCGTTCAAGAAACAGAACGTGACGATGAAGAAGATACCCCGTGTCCTCCACTTCCAAATGCCACATCTCCGCCTCCATATGGGCCGGCAACGGCACCGCCCACAGGAGCGCCAACGCCAGCTCCAACTCCAGCGGTGACGACTATGAGGCCGACGTTAGCTCCCACTCCAGCTCCAACAACCGCGGTGACTCCAGCTCCTACTCCAGCTCCTACTCCAGCAGCTACGACCCCAGCGCCGACGCCAGCGCCAACTACTCCTGCTCCAACATCATTAACACAGACGCCGGTGCCAAATACTGTGATGCCCACTCCAACTCCAGCAGCAACAAACTCACCAAGCACCCAAGAAGACGCTCCAGCACCTGGCGCAACAACAGCCACGCCAGCGCCGGCTCCAGTCCCAGCAGAGACGACGAAAGCACCTTCGCCGTGTCCTACGTTCACGCTCGTCCCGGACACGAAGGTACCAACCACGCCGCCGACAGAGTCGAGTTTGCTGGAGATAGGGTCTGCGCCTACGCCGCCTTCAACAACGCCATGTAGGATGCGGCTCAAGGACACGCCAAAACCAACCCCAGCTCCAACAACTAAAGCTTCGAAAGCTCCGTGCCCCAAGTTACCACAGCCAACATATAAGCCGTCGCAGGAAACGGCAGGCGCTCCGAATCCATCGCCGGAAACGGTTCAGTTTGAGGAAGCGCCAGCCACTCCGAATCCGTGTGATTCCATTACGCTTAGGCCGGAGCCAGCGCCAACCACACCTACACCAGACACACCAGCACCAACCACGCCTGCGCCAACTACGCCTGCGCCAACTACGCCTACGCCAACTACGCCTGCGCCAACCACACCAGCGCCAACCACGCCTGTGTCAACTACACCTGCTCCAACGACTTTGACATCAGCCCCAACTTCGGCGCCACCACAACCAACGACAGCCATACCAACGGTAGTTACTGTCACGCCGACTCCATCGTCTGAGACGCCAGCTCCGGCCCCTCCTTCCCCAACGAGTGCTCCGACTCCAGCCTCGACCACGAACCCGCCGGCAACGACGACGCCAGCTCCAGTCACTACTGCACCGACGCCGTGCCCAACAACGATCACACCCGCACCAGTGACAACGACGCCAACACCAGCCTCTGTATCTCCAGATGCGGTGACCTCGACACCTGCTACAACGTCACCACCGCCGTACACGACACCAGCTCCCACGTCGAAAGCTCCGTGTACGTCTACGCCTGCGCCGGTGCCAACCACCCCAGCACCGTACACACCAGCGACGACCACCCCGGCACCATACGGGACGACATCTGCCCCGGTCACCACTACGCCTGCGTCGACTGCTCCAGTGACCACAACGCCAGCATCGACTGCTACAGTGACCACAACGCCTGCGCCTTCCACGCCAGTCCCTACAACCACGGCTCCAACCTTGGCACCCCCAGTAGCTGACCCAGTGGCTGATGCGCCACCGCCGTCCGATGAAGGTGACTTCATCGATACCTTAGGACGGGTGCGCCGCTTCCTCCGCTTCTAGGCCACAGTGCACTCTCCAACCAACGGCCCCGTGCCTCCCACGCGCCTCCGCAAGCCCGCGTATCGTCTCGGCCCTCATTTGCCTTTTGACACCCTCTCTGTGGATCTGCTGTATCTTCTCACCAAACCAGCCCCAAGTAATGAAGCCATTACACATATTCGTAAATACTTTCATTTCTATCGGCTACTTTCCGTATTATTCGATATGTTGCCCACTTGAGTTGAACATCATCACAGCACTTGCCACGCAATCAAACACCAGTGCAGAATTCCTTGCGGACCTCCTTGCGTCGACAGCTACAGACGCGTCTCCATGCCTTCGCGGACCTACCTCCTGCGTGAGCGTGCGCTGCTGGCCGCACTTGCCTGCGTTGCAGTATTGCGTCCAGCGCCGCCGATCTCAACGGCCCTGCAGATCGCTGTGGCCGCCTTTCTCACTCTGCACCATTGGCGTCAAGAGCTGCTGTTCGCGTACCTCGCGATTCCCGTCCACATTGTTGCCAGCTATCTGCTTCCGTCACAGCTATGGCTCCAGTGGCTAGTAGTTGGGAGTGTTTCACTTGGTGTGGTCGCGTCGTTCATCTTCCCATTGCCAGATTTCACCATTCTGCATGGACGCTTCCAGACCATTGGATGTCACACCACGCGCCTTGGTGGCGTGGATTGCCGCGTGTTCTATCCGTCATCTGAAGCGGCTTGCAACGTAGATGCGAAGCAACGTGTCCACTACGTCCACCACGGAAGATTCCTCGCCAAGGGGATGAGTATCGTCGGCAAGGTCCCGGAGTGGTTCTTCAAGACACTCGATTCAGCGTATCTTGCAGCACTAAAGGATGCACCTGTCGCGCCTGAAGCTACAATGCCTGATAGAAATGGATGGCCGCTGGTGATATTTAGTCATGGATATGGTGGCTCACTGGAGATCTACTCGTCGATCGTTGAGGAGATTGCCAGCCACGGAAACGTTGTCGTCATCGTGAACCACGGGGACGGCTCAGCGAGCGTGACACGGCGTGAAGATGGAAGCATGCTACTCAAGCACGATGCTACATCGAAGCTGATGCAGAACGCGGATGGATCGAGTCTCAAGATCCATGAAACGCAGTTGAACCAGCGAGTGAGCGAAGTTCGACGGGTTCTGCAGCAACTTATTGCCTTGAAGAAGGAGAAAGCAGCAAGCGATGGTAGCGTGCTCCACGCCATCACGGCACGGACCAACTTCTCCAACGTGCACATTGCCGGCCACTCGTTCGGAGCGGCCACTGCAATCGCAACAGCCCACATCGATGAACGGTTCTGCTCTGCCGTCCTACTGGACGGAGTGATGCACCCCGTCTCGAAAGAAGTCCAGGCTGGGATCGGTCCACGCATCCCAGTGTTTCATCTCATGTCGGAACAGTACCTCAACCACCGCAAGGCGAATGTTGAAGCTGTGAAGAGCCATGTCCGCGGCTGCACGCACGAACACAGTGAGCTGCTGGTGTTGCGGGGTTCGCACCACAACAACTTCACAGATCTGCCGCTCTTTTCGCCACTCGTGACTCGCCTTATCCATGCCTCTGGTTCCATAGAGCCACAGTACGCGAGTAGAGCCATTGCGCACCTCAGCATCGCGTTCATGGACGGCCAACTCGCAGCCAAAGTCCAAGAATTTCCAGAAGCCGTCCCGCTATGAGCGAGAAAGGCCGGCTGAGACAGTGTCTTGACCACTTGTCAATATGGACCGTAACCACACTTTCGTAACCATGATGACGGCAGAACCTAGGAATGTTATCATCAAAAGTTAACACTCTACTTTTATAACTTGATTATTGTATGCTTCACGTCAAACTTATGTAGTATTCAGTACTTGTGTGTCGCATGTTGACGCATCACCACCGATGGTTCCTCGAAAGCTCATCGCAACGTCAGCGAGCAGCCACAAAACTCCATTGCTCGCCGTCCTCAACCTCCGCACTGCGCGCTCTCTTCCTCCGCTGCCTCGTGTGCACGTGCACCGCCTCCATCCACATTTGCATCCATCTCTCCTCGGAGTGTGAACCATGCCTTCGTCGACGTTCCTGCGCATCGAGTACGCGCTGCTGGTGGCCGTCGGCGCGCACTTTCTCCTCGACGCCGTCCCGTCGGAGACGCTCGCGCCACACTTCAACTCTGCTGCGCTCGCCGTCGTTGCCTCGCTGTTGCTTGTACACCACTGGCGCAAAGAACTCCTCGGCGTGTATATTGCAGTGGCACTACGCGCGACCCCGCTCGTTGTGGAGCTGCTCGGTGGCGTCCACGACAATGCGCTGGCCAGTCCGTGGCTCAACCGCCTCGCCATCGCTGGCTTCGTCATCGGCACGTCGCTCGCGCTCATCTTCCCACTGCCAGATCTGGCGGTGCTGGATGGGAAGTACCAGACTATCGGCTGCCGTACCGTCCGCTACGGTGGCGTCGAATGCCGCGTGTTCTACCCGTCGGCCGTGGAGCCATCGCCCGTGCCAGCGAAGCAGCGAGTCACATATTTGCACCACGGCAAGCACTTGGCCAAGGGCATCCAACAGTTCAGTGGCGTTCCTGCGTGGTTCTTGAACAACCTTGAGAACGCGTACCTCGCGGCGATTGCCGACGCTCCTGTCGCGACGCCAGAACGGAAAGAAGGCTGGCCACTTGTCATCTTCAGCCACGGTCTCGCCGGATCGTTGGAGCTCTACTCGTTCATCAATCAGCAGCTTGCCAGCGCCGGTAACATCGTCGTCGTCGTGAACCACAGCGACGGCTCTGCCAGTGTCACGCGACCGTCAGATGACCGTGTAGAGTACTATCAGCAGATCACTGACGCCGTGCGCCACAACATCGACGGCGAAGGCTTCCGATTCCGCAACAACCAACTGCGCCAGCGTGTACAGGAAGTGCGTCGCGTGCTGAACGCCATCAGCGAGCTCAGCGCGAACGCCAAGCAGCAGCAGGATCAGCTTTGGAGTTCCGTCGATCTCCAGCGCATCCATGCGGCCGGCCACTCGTTTGGTGCGGCGACCGCCCTCACAGCGACTCACCAGGACGACCGTTTCGGCGCCGCTGTGCTGCTGGACGCCTGGATGGAGCCAGTTGAGAAGGATGTTATCGAGGGCCTCGCTGATCGTGCACCAGTGCTGCATCTCGGCTCGGACCCGTTCAGCGTGTGGAAGGAGAATGCCGACCGTGTGAAGCAGCACGCCCACGGCTCGACTCACGCGCTGACCCGCATGAAGCGCATCGCGGGCTCACGCCACAACAACTTCAGCGACCTGCCACTGTTCTCGCCGCTGATCAACCGCATCGCCAAGTCCGCCGGCTCCATCGACGCCACTTACGTACTGCGAATGATCGGCGATCTAAGTGCCGCCTTTCTCGCAGGCTCGTACGACGAGGCCGTGCTCAAGTACCCTGAGGTCGTTGACATGCACGACACCGACAACGAAACAAAATAAAGTCAATACCACGACGAATAGAGTGGAGGAAACAACATGAAAAGTTCATTTTCGACATGGTAGTCAGCGACGGGAGCTGGTGGTCCTGACGGTCGACGTGTGCTCTGTGTAGCTGGAGTTGCGGGGCATATATAAGATCGTTTGAAAGTAATGACTGATGCGGTGGACTGTCCGATCGACAGCGATACGCTTAGTCGCTGTGCGAGTTGCCCGTCGCGTTCGACACTGGTGACTGCTTGGTCGTCTCCGCGCCGTGGTACATCGGACTTTCCGTCACCTCCAGGGCTGCAGAGTTGGCTTGGCCCTTGGCGCCCTTGCGGCGCAGGAAGAACTCCTTGGCATCCACGCACACACTGAGTAGCACTGGAAGCAGCAGCATGCCGTTCAGCACACCGTACACCACCACCGTCATGTACATGCGGAAGTAATACTTCTGGAAGATACGCGAATCCGCAAGCGTCAGCGCGCTGAGACCCACGACCTTGGTGATCGTGATACCGAACAACACCGACGTCAACACCTTGCGCAGAGCGATCTTCGCACGCTGGTCGCCAGTGCCACTCGCCTTCGCGAACATACGCACGAAGTGGCCACAGAACTCCACCGAGATACCCGCAGCGATGATCAAGTTGACCATCGACAGACCATTAAGCATGATACCCAGAGGCTCCATGAGGCCCATGACCTGGATGACGATGTTGACCGCCGCGAGCGCCACCACCAATGGGTAGAACACACTGCTGAAGTACACAGCGTGGATGACGAAGATAGCGGCGATAGAGAGGCCCACGAGCTTGTACGTATCGGCCACAACCGTCAAGTACTGGTCGAAGAACACGTAGAAGAACGAGTACACCCACACATCGATACCCGTCTTCTCGCTGACCCACGTAGCCGCACGACGGCTCTGTGCGTACAGATCGATGAAGTCTTGCTGCTTCGGGTTCGACGTCGACTGCAACATGTACGAGAACGCCGACACGTTGTTACCGAAGCCAGTGCTGTTGAGCACAACCTGTGGGCTAGTATCGTTCAGCACTGGTGTTGGCTTCTCGTCAACACTGAACTGGCCACGGTAGATGGAGGCACCACCGTACGAGCAGACAGAGCCAGCAGGGGCACTGGCGAAGATGCTGAATAGCGACATGAACATGTTCTCTGGCACTGGTGGCGCGCTCATCGAAACATCGAGACATGTCGGGTTCTGCTTGCGTGCAGCCGTGTACGTCGCGTTGTCCGTGTCGATTGGAATGTACGCAGCAGTTTTCGAGTCCACACGGCAGCACTCTGTGTCAGGGTTCACGAAGCCCCAGAAGTCATCCATCCACGAATATGTCACGCCAGTCGCGAAGTGGGTCACGTTGTTCTCCATCTCGTTGGCCAACGCCTCCACAATTTTGGGGATCGAGAACTCGTCACAGAAGTCCTTGGACTTACAGAACTTGGCCTGCACGTTCTGGTCGTCCAGGTTGAAGATCGCTGGGTTGCGTCCGTAGCCACCCTCGACGACGAAGAAGATTGGCGGGCCAGTCGCTAGGTACTCGTCGATCGTGTTGAAGTACGAGATCAAGTACGAGTCCGAAGGCATCGACTCAGCCTGCGGCAAGCCATGCTCGATCTTCTCAATCGATGAAATGGACACCAAGGTCAGCGCCAGGAACGCCAGTAGCACGACAAGCTTCACGAATGGGACAGCAAGGACGTTGGTGTAGGCTTCGATGCAACGGTCGAACAGGTGCGAGCCGACATCAGTCGACGCCGAGTTAGCGCCAGCAGTAGTAGCGTCTTCTGGGGTCTTTGGCTCAGTAGTCATGAGCGACTCGACATCTGCAGCATTGGTCTTGGAGCTTGTCACGCAGCACAGAATGTCGTACTTGCCAGACAGCTCACGGCGCTTGTCCAGCGTGATGATCGTCAGCAACAACGTCATCTGCAGAACGAAGTTCAAGGCGACCGCGACGGCAGCAAATGCAGCGAACCACAGCACAGCAGGCATCGGCGAAATACAGCCGAACGCGAACGCGATCGACTCGGCGCACGAGGCCATGAAGATACTTGGGCCAATGTAAGCAACGCCCTCCGACACCAGGATGGCGGTAGTGTGCTCGATAGCTTGCTTGTTACCGTCAAGGCCTTCGAATAATTCTGGTCGCTGACGACGAATCAACTCATGCTTGTCCTCCACGGCGTGAACCAACAAAAAGATGTTGTCAACACCGATCGCCAGTGCCAAGAACGGCACGACCTCCATGATGACCAGCTGAAGCTTGACACCACACCACATGAACACACCGATCGTCGTGCACACAGCGAGAATGATGCAGATAATACCGAGGAAACCCACAGTGATCTTCGACGTCTGGAAGAAACTGCGGCTGAACTTCCAACGGTTGATACCGAGCGACACGTAAATGATCATCAGCGTGTAACTGAGAATTGGTGGTAGCAGATCACCACTGGATTCACGCTCAATCTCGTCTTGCACAGAGGTTTCGGCCATGAAGTACAGATCGAAGAGCGAGTTGGCCGGGACCTCCTCCTTCATGTACTTGATGAACTCGTGCTCCCAGGCGATGGCTGGTTCGTTGTCAGCGTCTTCGTAGTAGTTGTACACCAGCATCGTCGACAGCAGAGCCTTCGACTGGAGGTAAAGCGTGGTGTTCTTCTCGGCACCGTTCGGGAAACCACCAAGGTACGTGTTGTACAGGTTCATAGGCGAACCGAAAGCCGACAGACACGGACAGTCGCTCATGCTCGATGGGATCGAGTCGCCCTCCTTCAGCTTCGAGCGCAACGCGTTACACGTCTGCACATCCTGGTTGGTTGGCGAGTACATGCACGAACTGTAGTGGGTCTCGGCAAGTCCGTACTTCTGGTAGAAGTCGAAGTGGTCGAGGCGGTTCTGGAAGTACTGCGTGATCGAGTTGATGGTACAAGAGGTGCCCGTAGCCTTCCAGCAGATATCGGTGAGGCCGATGCGCTCTGGGAACTTCGCGTCCTTTTGTCCGAAGATGATGTTCTCCACGTCCGTCTGGATACGGATAGCGTCACGCAAGTACTCAGGACGAGCGACAACGCCACCGTCCTTGGGGATCATCACGATCTGCTCCGTGCGGTAGAATGGCGTGAACAGCTCAGCGTAACGATCACGCTCCTTGTATGGTCGGCTGCTCGTCGACACCCAGAGCTTGACTGGCGTCGTCTCCACTTCAATCTTCGTGAGACCGATAGAGCACACAATGACCACCACGAGAACGATGCCAGACACAATAAATGGGCGCTTACCCGTGGCCAAGAAAAGACCCCAGCGCTTGAGCGCTGCAGTCATCCACTCGTCCACTGCACTCAGAGGACGATCATCAGTCGGTGCTTCACCGGCAGCAGCAGCGTGGAGGTGACTCGAAGACGCGGCCGCATACTTGCGGCTGCGCATGCTCACGTACACGAAGCCGACGATCAACGCGAGACCAACGACACCGCCGAAGATCGCGAGGAAGACGTTAAGCGCTGAAAAGTCCGCACGCTCCAGACCTTCCTCCATGTACGCCATAAAATCATCCCACTTTGGATCCATACCCGTGACGGCTTCGTCGGTTGCCGTAGCTCCGGCCGGCTTGGCTCCGTAACAGGCATCCGTGTACGTGCGCTTGTCGTCGGCGGTGACACCACAGACCGAACCACACACACCGACACACGAGTTTAGACGAGCGTTCGCGGGCGTGAAGCAGTCCGTTGAGTTCGAGTTACACGAACAGAACTTTTCCTTCTGTACGTCATCTGGGTACTGGTCCATAGTCTTCACGTTGATCTGCAGCGGCGAGCCCAACTGGTTATACTTGTACTGGCCCATGAAGTTCATCAAGCCGTAGCCGTCCGTACAGTTCTGCAGCGGACTACACAGCAGAGCGAACGAGCTGTCCTTCTCACAGAAGTCGTAGATGTCACGCACCCAGTCCTTGCCCACAAAGTAGTTCAGCTCCTCGAGCGCAGGGTAGATGTCGTCCTTGTGCTTGTCATCACCGCCCATGATGCGGACCTGGACAGGCTCAACGAACTCGCTGTTGTTCGGACTACATGTCATCTGGCACCACACGCTACGCAGGTTCTCCTTACAGGCCGTACACTGGCCCGGGAAGAGACGCACCTGCGTCTGCAGACCCAGGTACTGGTTCTCTGTACAGCACAAGTATTCCTGGCCCTGGGCAATGGTCGAGTTGTACAGGATCGGGCAGTCGACCTTGAACTGCGCCTGGTTCTCCGGCGACCACTCCGAGTACTTGTTGTCGAAGCCCTCGGCGTACGCGTCCTCGACAGCGATAGGCAGGTAGCGGTTCGGCACGGCGGCGACCGTGCTGGTGATGTTGGTGTTGGCGGCGTCGAACGCCACGCAGATACCGGGGCCGCGCTTGTACTCGCCCAGCTCCGGCACGGTCGTGGGGTTGTCGATGCACTCGTTCTTGCCAGAGTACTTGCACTTGGTCAGCTTCTTGGCTATCTCCGCGTACGCCGTGAGGTTGTCGGCCAGCGTCCAGGGCACCGTGGTGTTGACGAGGCGGCGCGACGTGTGGAGCGGCGACGCCGACGCGACGCCCAACGGCAGCACGGCCGACACGAGCATGAGCGACGTCATCCAGCGGCCAGCCGAGGCCGCGCGCTTGTACACCGCGCGAGGAGCCGACGACGAGAGGTCTTGAACGGCCGAGGACGACGACGACGGCGCGGCCACTTGAAGCGCCATGGCGCCGACGAAAACGACGCCCATGACGGCCGCGAACGTGCCGATGCAGTTGAGGAACACGACGGTAAGCTCGGCGAACACACTCTGCAGCAGCGCGCGGAACGCCGGCATCGCCAGCGCGAGACACACGGCCGCGAACGCCAGCATGTTGCTCAGTCTCTCGCTTCTTCTTCTTCTTCTTCTTTGTGGGAGTTTCCAGGAGGAAACGTTGGTGTTTTCGCCAACAACCAACAGAACACTCGTGTCGTTCAGAAGCGCCACAACCAACGACAGTCGGAACACTTCTTTAGAACCGAGCGCAACGGAAATGTTCTGTGTGTCGGAACGATGAAGGGGATCCGAGGCGAATTGCCGAGTGAGAAGCTACAGTGGTGGGTGAGGGGGAGAAGAGGAGGAGGAGGAGGAGCGGCGGATTCACGCGACCCTTGTGCGTGACGCCAATCGCTTGGACCGCCAAAGCGTGGACTTCCTTTGTGACTGCAGGATGCGCCGGTGGCATCAAGTCACCACGAACTCAACGACTGCCCGCTCCTCCTGAGTCGGCTTGACGTCAGCCATCTGGCGAGCGTGTCGTGTCGCAAGTTACCGGTTCGTACACCGCGTATTTAGTGTGTGTTTTGAATAAAAGTGATGACACGCTACTAATTCGCACGTAAAATGGAGCAGGGTCAAAATATACAGTGTCAAAACGTGTTCTATGGATAAGTGTGTCTATTTGTATGGCATCAAGTAAGCCGTAAATCGGTTTTTATGTGAGTAATCGTGCGATCACGGCAAAAATAAAATACGAAACACCACCATATCGCGAAGGTTGGAGAGTCTCTTCAGAGAGAGACGCCACGCCAAGAAGAGCTCCGTGTGCAGTACAGTAGCTCATGAAGAAGTCGTACGTTATCACCGCAGGCGCAGTATCTTTCGATGGATTCAAGGGACGGTTGTCGCACGAGAAAGAGAATGAGAACGAAGGGATGTCAGCGGTATCACTCGTCCGCGACTTCCCGATTTGTCGACTTGACACCTAGGTGATTGCAACTGTACTCCCCTGAGTTCCAAGGGCGGTGTCGTGCTGATGCAGACTACCCAGATCAGTGCGCAGTTACGTCTCCACGTAGACAAGCGTCGCGCTGCGAGTTACGGATGCACTTCGCTGGACATGTGAAGCTCCATGAGTGCTGTGTGCAAATCGAAGATAGCGTGGAGATAAAAGGATTATCGAAGCCACGCATTTTGGCACCGTTTCATAGGGATTGCGTGGGACTCCGCCATGAACGCGATCAGCTGTCCGTGGAAGCTTCGCTTGAGGTGGACTCCAAGATCCCGAAAGATCATTCGTTTTCCCCGGCCTGTGGGACGACGAATCTTCAGTTTCACCCTCTTCATTTGTAAAACTAACAGTACGTTTCCTAAAATTTGGGGTTCTGGAAGAACTGCACTGGCTATGTGTAAGTCGCCTTTGGCACACGTCGCAGTTCGATGAATGGCTTCAAGTGCGATTGGGATTGCAGCCTTTTTGATGGCTACAGATGCGTCTCACGGACGCGAACAGTCCACCACTGCAGAGTTTGCATCGTCACCCTTGACAAGCAGTCAGGACTTGATTAATCCAGTGATAGAAGCGGTGCCTGGCATCCACAGCCTCTCTCCCAACACGCCGTGAATTGAGGCAGCGGCTTTCTCCGTTTGTCCCATTCGTCACCAACAGCCTCGTACAATAGGGGTGTTAGTCGACTAGGTAACCATTAAAAACCATGCATTGAGCCTCCAAGAGTCGATTATACAAGCATTTGCGTCTCCATTTTAGTCACTGTGTGAGTTTTCCGTCCCATTAGAGACCGGGGATCGCTTCGAGGTTTCCACACCGCGATACATCGGACTCTCGGTCACATCCACGGCAGCTGACGTTGCCTGGCTCTTCGCGGTCTTGCGGTGCAGGATGAAATCTCGGACGTCCACGCACACGCTCAACACGACTGGAAGCAGCAGCATGCCGTTCAGCACACCGTACACCACCACCGTCATGTACATGCGGAAGTAGTACTTCTGGAACACACGCGAGTCTGCCAACGTCAACATGCTCAGACCGACAATCTTAGTGATCGTGATACCGAACAACACCGACGTCAGCACCTTGCGCAGAGCAGTCTTGGCACGCTGATCACCGGTACCATTCGCCTTGGCGAACATGCGGACGAAGTGGCCACAGAACTCCACAGAGATACCCGCAGCGATGATCAAGTTGACCATCGACAGACCGTTGAGCATGATGCCAAACGGCTTCATAAGACCCATGACCTGGATGACAATATTGGTAGCGGCAAGTGCAATCAGCAGCGGGTAGAAGAAGCTTCCGAAGTACGCCGCGATGATCAAGAAGATCGCAGCAAGAGCGAGACCCACGAGCTTGTACGTATCGGCCACGACCGTCAAGTACTGGTCGAAGAACACGTAGAAGAACGAGTACACCCACACATCGATACCCGTCTTCTCGCTGATCCACGTTGCCGCACGACGGCTCTGTGAGTACAAGTCGATGTACGACTGCTGGGTTGGGTTGGCTCGTGACTGCAGCATGTACGAAAATGCCGAGATGTTCTTGCCGAAGCCGGTACTGTTAAGCACGACCTGTGGGCTCGAGTCATTCAGCACGGGCACCGGGGTGTCATCGATACTGAACTGACCACGGTAGATGGATGCACCACCGTACGAACACAGCGAGCCAGCTGGAGCAGTAGAGAACATGCTGAAGAGTGACATGTACATGTTCTCTGGGACTGGTGGCGCACTGGTCGACACATCCAAACACGTTGGGTTCTGCTTGCGTAGACTCGAGTACGTTGCGTTGTCAGAGTCAATTGGCATGTACGCATGCGTCTGGGAGTTCACACGACAGCATTCCGAGTCAGGATTGATGAAGCTCCAGAAGTCGTCCATCCATGAGTACGTAACACCCGTCGCCACGTGCGTGATGTCGCCGTCCATATCGTTCGCCAGCGCTTCCATGATCTTCGGCAGCGAGAAGTCGTCACAGAAATCCTTCGACTGGCAGAATTTCGCCTCCACACTCTGGTCGTTCAAATTGAAGTTCTCGGGGTTTCGTCCGTGGCCGCCTTCAACGATATAGTACGTTGGAGGGCCCGTCGCCAGGTACTGGTCGACCTTGTTGAAGTACGAGATCAGGTACGAGTCGGACGGCATCGACTCAGCCTGTGGAAGGCCATGTTCGATATTTTCGATGGACGCGATCGATGCTAGAGTCAATGCCAAGAAGGCCAGCAGCACGACGAGCTTCACGAAAGGAATCGCCAAGAAGTTCGCGTACGCATCAATAATGTGGTCGAAGAAGTGCGTGCGCACTGGGGTAGGTTGTGGAGCACTGGTGTCTTCTGGTGTCTTTGGCTCTGGAGCGACGAGAGACTCCTCATCAGCAGCCACTGGCTGCGCACTGGTCACGCAGCACAGGACGTCGTACTTACCCGACATCTCGCGACGCTTGTCCAGCGTGATGATCGTCAGCAACAACGTCATCTGAAGAACAAAGTTCACGGCGACCGCGACGGCAGCAAACGCAGCAAACCACAGCACCGCAGGCATCGGCGAAATACAACCGAACGCGAACGCGATCGACTCTGCGCATGACGCCATGAAAATGCTTGGGCCGATGTAAGCGACACCCTCAGACACCAGGACCGCGGCGGTGCGTTCAATCGCCTCCTTGTTGCCGGCTAGACCCTGGAACATCTCTGGCTGCTCGCGGCGGAGCATCGCGTGCTTATCCTCCACGGCGTGCACCAGCAAGAAGATATTATCCACACCGATTGCCAACGTCAAGAACGGCACGACCTCCATGATGACCAGCTGAAGCTTGACACCGCACCACGTGAAAAATCCGATTGTCGCAGCGACGGCAAGAATGATGCAAACGATGCCGAGGAAACCCACACTGATCTTCGATGTCTGGAAGAAACTGCGGTTGAACTTCCAACGGTTGATACCGAGCGAGACGTACACAATCATCAGCGAGTAACTGAGGATTGCAGGCAGCATGTCGCCGTTGGACTCACGCTCGATTTCATCTTGCACCGAGATCTCAGCGTAGAAGTAAAGATCGAACAGGGTGTTCTCTGGAGCTTCCTGCTTCATGTAGTTGATGAAGGCGTGTTCCCAGGCGATGGCTGGTTCGTTCTTCGCGTCTTCGTAGTAGTTGTACACTAACGCCGTAACCACCATTGCTTGAGACTCCATGTACAGTGTCGTATCCTTATCAGCTCCGTTCGGGAAACCACCAAGGTACGTGTTGTACAGGTTCATTGGCGAACCGAAAGCCGACAGACACGGACAGTCGCTCATGCTCGATGGGATCGAGTCACCCGCCGTCAACTTCGAGCGCAACGCATTACACGTCTGCACGTCCTGGTTCGATGGTGAGTACAAGCACGTACTATAGTGGGTCTCTGCAAGTCCGTACTTCTGGTAGAAGTCGAAGTGGTCGAGGCGGTTCTGGAAGTACTGTGTGATCGAGTTGATGGTGCACGACGTACCCGTGGCCTTCCAGCAGACGTCTTGCAGTCGGACACGCTCAGGGTACGACGCATTTGCTGGGCCATGGAATGTGTTGGCAATGTTCTCTTGAATGCGAATGGCATCACGCAAGTATTCTGCTCGCGCAATCTTGCCACCGTCCTTAGGGACCATCACGACCTGCTCGCTTCGGTAGAACGGCGTGAAGATCTCTCCGTAGTGGGCTCGCTCCTTGTATGGGCGACTTGACGTAGATACCCACAGCTTGACCGGTGTTGTTTCCACTTCGATTTTCGAAAGCCCGATAGAGCAAACGATGACGATGACAAGCACGATCCCCGACACAATGAATGGACGCTTGCCGTGGCCAAGAAACAAACCCCAGCGCTTCAGCATGTCAGAGACCCAATCGTCCATCATGCTCAAGCGGCGTTCATCGAAGGCGCCTCCAGCAGCGGGGTTGTAAGCATGCGTCGACACTGGAGTGCCGTACTTACGACGCATGCGCACGACGAACACGAAGCCAGCGATGAGCGCGATCCCAGCAACACCTCCAAAGATTCCGAGGAAGATGTTCAATGCCTCGAAGTCCGCACGCACGAGGCCCTCCTCCATGTACGCCATGAACTCATCCCACTTTGGATCCATACCCGTGACGTTCTTCTCGGTCGCAGCACTCGCGGTCTTCGCTCCATAACAAGCCTCCGTGTACGTGCGCTTATCATCGGCAGTGATACTACAGACGGATCCACACACTCCGAAGCAACTCTCAAGACGCGCATTTGCTGGCGTGAAGCAGTCCGTTGAGTTCGAGTCACACGAACAGAACTTCTCCTTCTGCACCGCGTCCGAGTACTGGTCCATGGTCTTCACGTTGATCTGCAGCGGCGAGCCTAAGCTATTGAACTTGTACTCGCCCATAAAGTTCATCAAGCCGTATCCGTCCGTACAGTTTTGCAGCGGACTACACAGCAGCGCGAACGAGCTATCCTTCTCACAGAAGTCGTAGATATCACGGATCCAATCCTTGCCCACAAAATAGTTCAGCTCCTCGAGTGCAGGGTAGATATCCTTGGCATGGTTGTTGTCGCCTGGCATGAGACGCACAGACACCGGTTCGATGAACTCGCTGTTGTTCGGGCTGCACGTCATCTGGCACCAAACACTGCGCAGGTTCTCCTTACACGCCGTACATTGGCCTGGGATCATGCGGACCTGTGTCTGGAGACCGCCGTATTGGCTCTCTGTGCAGCACAAGTACTCCTGGCCCTTGGCGATTGTGTCGTTGTACAGGATCGGACAGTCGACCTTGAACTGTGCCTGGTTGGTGTCGGACCACTCCGAGAACTTGTTGCTGAAGCCCTGCGCGTATGCTTCCTCCACAGCAATGGGCAGGTAGCGGTTTGGAATGGCGGCGACCGCCACGGTGGTGTTCACGTACGCAGAGTCGAAAGCGGCACAGCGGCCCGGGCCACGCTTGTACTCTCCGAGCTGCGGTACGTTCTGCGGGTTCTCGATACACTCATTCTTACCAGAGTACTTGCACTTGGTCGTCATCTTGAGCAGTTCGTTGTACGCAGTCAGGTTGTTGGCCAGCGTCCACGGCACCGTCGTGTTCACGAGGCGACGAGACTCATGCATGCGTGACGCAGTGGCAGTCAACGGCATCAACAGCGACGCCATCAGAAGCGATCTGGTCCAGCGACCAGTCAGCGAACGAGCACGCGCATACGTTGGCGAGGAGATCGTCTCATACTCCTCCTCTTCCGTAGTCTTCTTCGACGTGATCGACTCGAGAGGCGTCAGTGGCAGGACGATAGCGGCGACAAACACTGCGACCATGGCAATAGAGATCGTGCCGATCCAGTTCAGGAATACAACCGAAAGCTCTGCGAAGACGCTCTGCAGCCACGCACGGACTGTCGGCGACGACAGCGCCACACTCACGATGATAAACGTCCGCATGAGAGCGTTGGAAGTTTTGCTTTTGCCGATTGTTCACGAGCGGTGGCAGTTAGAGAACGCGACCGACGTGGGCACTCCGCAAATTCACGAGTGGCGCTGAAGCAGCAGGTCGTGCAGCTGCACCTGTGGTGGAGAAAGAGAGAGAGAGGGGTGAAAGGCTGGGATGCGGTCTCCATGTTGACCATGTTGACGGCGAAATGCGCTGATCTTTTAGGGGCGCGGATGGACACAGCAACAAAGATCCTCTCTGGTTGGTTGAAAATCTGATATGATCTGTAGAACAGCCAATCAGAAGTGAGTATGTTGATGGACGTGGCGTCAGGTCAACTCAATCATCCTGTGCAGGAGGAAAGAGACGAGTGCGTGATGGCATGGCAGTGCGCGTCGCAGGAAGTGAGTCCCATGTCGCCACGATAGAAGCAACAGGCAGGTTGCTTCGTAGGCGTAATGTGTGCCATGCGGGTCTGATGTTTGTGCGCTCGAGGTTCGTCGAGCGCCCGTCTCTAATGATAGATGCTGCAAAATAAGTATATACAACTAGAGTGAGACGTTTCACCAGTCAACTGGATCCAGGACTCCATAGAAAAGGTGATTCAGGAAATGTCATCCCTGCTGTGTGTGGTTCGAATTCCAGGCGCGTTTATCTCCGCCAACATCAGCTAAGCACGGCCACGGCTCCAAGAGCTTCAGTATCCTGGTATGGCTGCACTCGGGCCCTGCCGTTGCACTTTGAATGGTCTCTCTCCATCACGCCCGCCTTGTTAGGTTACTCTCAGGCTGAAACATCAAGCCACAACGTGCGCCGAGGAAAGCGCTATTGGTATGCTGGCAAACATCCCCTTAACGGCGCTGCTGAGGCCACGACGCATGGCGTGTCTCAACCAGGACCTCGGGAGACTGTACATCCATCATGGAGTCCATGATGGCATCCGAAGATGGAATGGATGATCCAAGTGCTCGTTGTAGCATTTGATAGTTGATCATCTTTCAAAATCAATCAAACTGTGGAACGCTCCATACTGTGATCTGGGTCATCTACTGGGTCCGTCAGTTCCTCCGGCATTCGCGCGGCAACTTGCGGCACTCGGCAACATGGCTGCCGCCAAAGCCAGCAGCGGCCTACGCGTGATCGTGCACCTGGATCTCGACTGCTTCTACGCGCAAGTGGAGCAACGGCGTCTGAAGATCCCGCGCGATCAGCCGCTCGCAGTACAGCAATGGGGAAGTCTGCTGGCCATCAACTACGTGGCGCGCAAGTTTGGCATCACACGTGGTGCGTTCCATCAGCTCGATTGATTGATGCTCCTCCTTCTCATCACGAGTGATGTTGACTCGACTGCTACATGCACTACAGGTGACAACGTCACAGAGGCAAAGAAGAAGTGTCCGAGTCTTCATGTGGTACACACGCGGCTCACCATTTCCGTTCGATAGAGATGCGAATGATTGATGGTGAGACTGATTGATGGAGGTATATGTTCTATTTTGTGTGTAGCCTCACGTGGAGCTCCTGGGCGAGAACCGCAAACCCAACAGCGCGTACGACCGCACGCATCAGAAGGCCATTCTCCGACGGTATCGCGTCGCAAGCAAGGAGATCTACGAGATCCTGAACCGCACAGGCGCCGTCTGCGAGCGAGCGGGCATCGATGAAGCGTACTTGGATGTGACAGACCTTGTGCGCCAGCGGATCGAGAAGATGGTGCGCAGTCTGGTCTGCTCCTTTGCCTGGAGGGTTGTCGTTAATGTGGACTGGTGCACGTGCCATTAGGACGTCATCTCGTCGGATTTCTGCTCCGATGCGGTGAATGCGGACACCAAGGTCGTGGGGATCTCCAAGCTGGAAGGCACGGGGAAGGAGATCGAGCTGGAGCCCTTTGACGCGTTCCCACTCACGGAGGAGGAGCGTTGGCTCTGTGTCGGAGCTAGCGTCACACGAGAGATCCGCAAGACGATCTTTGATGAGCTGGGCTACACGTGTTCAGTGGGTATCGCGACCAACAAACTCGTCGCCAAGCTGGCGTCTCCGCTGAACAAACCCGACGGCCAAGCGGTGAGACTCTGCTTGACAACATAGCATTTCCATAGACCTTCCCGACTGACACCGAACCTTTTGTGTGGGTCACAGATTCTAGCACCGAGATTTTTCGGACGGTTGATGGAGCACTTTCCGTTGCGGAAGATCCGTGGACTTGGTGGCAAGCTCGGTCGCGATCTCATGGAACTCTACTACAAGCTTAAGGGCGATGAAGTCAACGTGCTGACGCTCGATTCATGGGGCAAAGTTGCAGATCCGAGTGAAGTTGGCGTCAAGCCCACGCTAACAGTTAGCGCTTTCGTGGAAGCTTGCAGTATGGAGGATATCGTCGCACATCTTGGCCGTGAGACCGCAACGTACGTGCGAGGCGTTTGTGATGGAGACGACGGAAATGAACCTGTAAATCCAGCCAAGACCGAAATCAAGAGCTTCATGGCTGCCAAGCAGTACGACGAGAAATCTCGTCTGCAGCACGTCGAACAGCTCAAGTACTGGGTCCCGATCTTGGCGGAAGAAGTGCTCGAGCGTTGTCAGGAAGAGCAACAGGAGAACAAACGCTTCCCTTCCCAGGTTTGCATCAGCTTCACTCGTGTTGGAGCAAAGCCCAAGTCGCGCAACTTTCCCGTCTCACTCGATGCAACAATCGACTCGATTGTGAAGGCTGCTCTCGCCGCGCTGCAGCACGAACTCAGCTCGATGTTCCCATGCTCGAGTCTGTCGATCCACATCAAGGATTTTATGCCTATGAGCAGTCGTGGTGCTAGCATTTCTACGTTCTTTTCGAAGAGTGAAGCCCCGCTAGACGAGCATCAAGTGTTTGCCAACGACCAACCTGTTACCAGTGTGCCCACAGCAGGGAAGCGGAAGATCTCGGCTTTTTTCAACAGCAACCCGCCTACCGATGCGTCCACCGCAGAGGAGACCCAAGATCAAGTGGCACCCGATGAACAAAGCGAGCAAGAAACTGGCCCGTTCTTCTGTGACGCGTGTGACAAGTTTGTGTATGAAACGCGACGAGAGCACACGGACTACCACTATGCGCTCAAGCTCTCGGAAGCCTTCGCCCCCATGCCACAGAGCAACGCTACGATTACGGCGAGTGGAACTGTCATCTCGAAGACGAAAAAGCCTCGTCAGGGTCCCATGGACGCCTTTCTATCGCGCTGAGAGTCGCTGAATCGATGCTAAATTATGGTGATCATCTCAAAATGCGATGCTCTTTTTCGATTCAAAAAGGGAAAACTGTGTCTGTGATACTTTCACCACGCTCGCTCATGACTACATTTTGCAGTAGCTACGGACAGTAGATGACGTGGAACTGTTCGTCTTGAGGGCAGTTGTACACCTTGTCGTTGTCCGCTGGATATTGAAAGGCGTCTGGGCATCCGTCGTAGTGGCACATGATACGGTTGCAGCGGAAATCGGAAACGTCCCGGTGCTTGGTCGGTAGGATCATGACTGGGACGTTGAAACCAGACTTGCCAGTGTGATTCTGGCAGTCGTGCAAGCTGCTGCAGTTGTCCGGGCCTGGTGGAATGATGCTGATGTCGTACCAGGCCTTACCGCTTCCGTATGCGAACTCCGCAACTACACACAAAGAGAGTGAGACAACCTATAATCGCTGGCTATTCAGTGCAGTGCCATTCCGTACGTGTTGCTTCTGGGCTCTCCTTGTGTCTGTACATGATGGTACCAGGGATTTCGCGGTCGCATCCAAACGAGGGAGATGTACTCGAGCCAGGACTGACGGTGCAGGTATTCGCATTGTCATAGACATCGATCGCGTGGTCACACTGATTCTTGAATGTTACGTGGGCAGCACGAGATCGTGCCATCATCGACAGAACGGCCACCACAACTGCTCCACTGCATGGCCGAAGAACTCGCACCATTTCTTCGTATGCTCGGTCTTGTATCACCTACGCTGGACAGCGAGGAATCGAGAATAAACAGAAGAGCAGACAAGGCCACTGTGTGCAGGTTTTCGTTTGAGGCGAAGTCGTCACTGCGTTGCCTGCGGAGTGGTGCTGCTGCACATCAGCAACTGTGTTCGAACCAGAAGAAAGGTCAAGCGACGGTGTCCAGTGGCCAGTTTGTCCGATCTCAGAGCCGCGTCAAGTGCTTCCCAGAGAAATCCTTCGACATGGGCCCATGGACAATGCGTTCAGACACCTCTCGTGCATCATCCCACTCGAGTAGTAGCCTCAGGTACGCAATATTCGGTGCGCCTTCCGATTTTTAGAATCCGTGTCGTTTCGGTATTCATTTATATACGTTTTCAGGAATCATTTTATCAAGGATATCATTTTGTGTAGTGTTTATATTTTGGCCAATCAAATCACACACTGACGTCTGTTGAGTGCGAAAGGCGCCTCGACCTTGAAGAGCTCCGTTAGCAATGAGAAGCTCCTCGCAGGTCAATGGCGACGCACGCGCTCCACCGCGGATGTCGCCACGCACTGAGCGTCACCACGCCGCTACATCACCTCGGGCACTGTTGGTTTCTCCACCGTCATCACCTCGCCATTTTGATCCCGATGGAGTACACAGCGATGCCTTCGATGACCGTGACATTTTCGGCCGCAGCATCGCCGACCACCGCAGTCCACACAGCCACCGCATGCAGTTCACAGGTAACAACGCGAGCCCACACGGACGCGCTGTGCTGTCTCGAACGCTAGCGCAGTCGTCTGTCTCCTATTTTGACTCGGAGAAGAGCATGGTGTCTCCGCGTCCAGCCATGGTAGTGCAGCCAGTGTCTCCTACGGGGCCTCCATCAACTCTAGCTGCGAATCGAGGACCCCGCCAGTCGCCAAGCAAAATGCGACCTCTGCAAGTGCTGCGTCCGTATTCTCCAGTGGGTGATGCACCGCCTGAAAGCGTATTCTCACTTCAGATGATGCAGAATTTGTCACCACGAGGCACACCACGCAAGGCCATCTTGACAGCCCCAGACGTCCACAAGATCAGTGTATGGCTCCATAGCTTACAGCGTGAAGCCCGTCAGTTTACGTCCTACTTTCTGTACTCGGAGATGCTCTTCCGGGAGAGCGACGTGCTGTTACAGGGTAAGAAGACGCCGAATCGACTACAGACAGCCATTGCGTTCCACTGCTTATGCCAGGCTTCGAGTGTGTTTGGCCGCCACGAAGGAATCTTGCGGCGAATTTGTAGAGACCTTGGTGCTGCCATTTTCATCCCACTGGAAGCGACGGCCTTGCCAGGATCAAGTCAGTCACCGGATGAAGGCGATGAGATGGAGGTGCTTGAGTTCTATGCGAACCAGCTCACATACTACGACCACCAGCGCGTTTTACAGCAGCAGCGGGACGACATGGAGCACGGTGAGTGACTATGTGAGTGAGATGTTCATGTCAACACTAAAGCTGAACTCGTCCCTCAGATCTCAAGGTTCAGGTATCCCAGAATACCGAACGAGCCAAAGAAGATCAAATGAATCAAGCAAAAATCAAAGACCTGGAGGCACGATACAAGATCAAGGCGCTTGACAAGATCACTCACCGCAACACAGCCAACGAAGAGCTCAATGAGAAACTGCAGGGGGTGCTACAGAACTTCCAGTACATGGATGAGAACGAGAAGCAGAAGGTGGTGCTGGGCGTGATCGATGCGCTGCGAGCCCACGTGACGGCGGACACGCTGATCACTATCACTAGCCAGATTAGCTTGTACGAAAAGGACAAGCTGCTGCGGGAGCTCTTTCAAGACGACATCGCCCAGCTCACAGAGTGCGTGCATTTGGATAGCTGCTCGCTTCGACTGGGAGGATATGGTTGTGACATTATTCTGTCTGTGTGCCTGAAACCTCACAGCAAAATCCGATCTGAGGTGATTTCGACCTCCAGCGCCCAGCAGAACGCTATTTTGGAGCAATCTGCTGCTCGCATTACGCGCTTCCACACACTCATTGCAGAGAAGCTGCGCGGGCCGTCTGGGGCTGAAGATGACGGCCGGTCTCGACTTGATGACGTCGACCTGTGTGATCAAGACCGCAAGGTTTTGGAGAGTCTCACCGACGTGATGGATGACCTGCAGGCCATGAAGCGGAAGAATGCCGAGCTTGAACAACAGCTCCATGATGCTGAGCAAGCAATCAACAATCTGCGATGGAAGAGCAACCAGCATCTCAATGAAGCCCAGGATCAAGCACTGCAACACGCGCGGGAGATTGCCGAGTTAAAGGAGGAGTTCGCGAAAGCGATTGTCCAGACTGAAGAGAAGGAGGTGCAAACGGATCGACTCAATAGAGGCAATCGTTCAGATGGTAGCGGGGATGGCGATGATGAAGACGAGGAGGGCGAGTCGAGTGGAGGAACAGGAGGGTCGGGACGGAATAGGCGTCGCCGAGGAGGAGCTGCAGAGGAAGAAGACGATCTGATCGTAAAGAACAGACGACTGAACAAGCATGGCTACGGTATCGCCAGCTTGATTGAGGCTGCCAAGATCCCCGCCTCCAAAATCCGCAAGATTCTATCCAAGCGCAAGCCGCTAACGCTTAACGAGCTGCACGCAATTATCGTGGGGTACTATCAGGCGAAGATGTCACAAGATATCCAAGACGACCTAGTGAGCAAGCCACGTTCCAACCTCGCCCAGTTCATAATGGACATGTACACTCTCCACTACGGGCTGAAAGACCTCGCTATCAGTCAAGTCGTGTTTCTCGACGCATCCATCCGAAAGTACGCGAACGATAGTGCGCGTGTCCGCACGTTTGGCCTCCTCACAGGATCGCTTGAGCCGGAATCCCATGCCTGCTCCGTACAAGGCATCGACTTCTTCCTGTTCGCTGTTGTCGTTATTTTCAACGGTACGAAACCTTGGCTGGCTGTTGCCTGCGCACAGAACTACTGGAAATCACTGACGAACTGCAATGGTATGAAGCTGGAATGTACAAGCGAGGTCGAAAGCAGTCCGTTCATGTCGCTCAGAACCTCAAGAGCTTCTTCGGTGACGGCATATTCATGAATCCGAACCTTGTGGTTCTCAAGTGTGAAGTGATCTGCTCGAGTATCGATATGATCTTCTCGTACACGCGCAACGAACCGGGAGGGACCCTTGACCGACTGAAAGACGAGATTCGATTGCTGTGTTCCAGCCCCGCCACAAGCACTAGTGGGGGCATGGACGTCGACGCAGCGATGGAGAAGATCATGGGCTACTGGTTCATGCTGTACGAGAAGCAGATCGTGGATATACACGCCATGTTTACGCTCGTGGATACGAATGGTGATGGCAATCTGGACTTCAGCGAGTTCTGTGAGGTAGTCCAAGTGCTGGAGCCTGGCATGGACCGTCGTGACGCCTTGGTGATGTACAACAAGGCTGCTGGCGATGACCATGTTATCGACAAGAACGAGTTCGTTCAAGTGATGCTCGCCCACCAACGAGGTTCAATCTTGAAAGACTTCTACGGCAGCGAATACAACAAAAAGAGCAGCGCGACCATGCAGCAGCGCAAGGTGACCAACAGGTTAGTACTGGCGCCACCGTCCCAGTATAAGACACTGGCGGGGGGAATGGCGCATCTCGATCGAGAGGAGTCCTACGTTTCACTCGCTGCAGCAATGAGTGCGGTGTCCGATGCACTGGTTTCAGAAAGTGAGGAGGAAGAGGACGCCGGTGCTGACGATGGTACGGACGGCTCTCCCGCCCAAGACAACGTCTCGTTCATGACGCTGTCGAAGCTATCACTGTGGGCCAGTGAGGCCAAGGGCAAACTGCTTGGTGCTGCTCCTCCAGCACCAAAGGCGGAGCCCAAGACCCCACCGTTCCCAGCAATTGGTTCGCGTCAGTCATCTCCCGGTCTAGCACGGATCGCAGAGCAGTCCCAAGACTCATTCGAGAAAGACGTCAACGCGTTGTTAGAGGAAGCGCTATCGAAGGCGAACATCGACCTCAATGAGATCTTTTAGGCTGTAGGAGTACACAACATAAATCTTCGACGCTGTAGCGTCGATTTACACTTGCTTCATAATCTCCCGCTCCATGTCCAAGTCACGGAGTGTGATCGAGTACGGTGGCAGTTTGTTCGCCGAGGCAACATCTTGGATCATTTGGTCAATCGTCTGGGGCGTGGCGTCAAATGGCACGTTCACACCCCCGATCTGGAGCACTGCCTGGCCGCGATTGATGATGCCCGAGCGCTCAGCCGGCCCAGCGCTGGAGATGAAGACGCGAATGAAAGCCGCTTCGTCCTTCCAGTTACCGAAGAGGATGCCCAGTGGTGGCTTCGGGAATTCGACTTCTTTCTGAACGTCAAAGACAAGATCGTTCATCATACTCTCCTCCGACTCTTTCGCCTGTTGAGTCTCCGTTTCTGGCGCAGCTAGAATTGGTCCGGACGGATCGGGAGACGCTTCAATTTGCTGTGGATCGACCGACGCTTTCGAAACGGCCTCTGGGGCTTTCATAGAAGGCTTAGCCTGGGTCTTGGACGCTGCAGCTTTCGAAAGGGAACGTGTTCTGGTCTTGGCGACGTACTCGTCTTTCGTAACGAACACAGCACGCATGGGCTGCTTCTCCTCTGCGATCCTGTTGAGCGTGTCCATGGCCGCCTTGAAGTTGCGCTGCGTGGGGGCGATCATGACTGTGTTATTCACCTTCCAGAGAATGTCGCCCTTCTCCACCATTCGGCTCTTTTGAGCGAATGAAGGGACACGCGCGAAGGCCGAGACCACCACGTAGTTTCGCCCGTCGGCTGTCTCTTCGTCTGACGGTTCCCATTCGATCAGTGGTGGCCACTCGCGAAGCTTGACGATGCCATCGGGACTCGAGGCGAAGTGCAGAGTCGCAGGACGCTTGGTCGTGTCCTTTAGCACCGTCAGAATCTCCGGGAGCTGCTTAAATCGCAGGTCGATGTCGTTGATCTTGGTCAGAAGCTGACCCGGTTGGATCTTTCCGCTGAGTTCGGCTGCACTCTTCTTGCCATCAGGACCTGGCTCAGCGAAGCCCAGAACGATTGCTCCGTAAGGCGCGAGCGGGCGGTTTCGCAGGCGTAAACCGAACGGTCCGCTCTGTTTGAACACGACACTTATCATCTCCGGTCGGGCAATGACGCGCTGCTGGCGGTTCTGGGCGGTGTCTTCAGGAATCAACGAGAAGCGTAGTGTGTACGGCAATGGTAACGTGTCCAGCAGAGCCTTGAACTCTTCCAGTGTCAGCTTGTTGCACGCAAACCCATTGATCGCCAGCACACCAGCCCCCACCGGCACCCGCGCGAGATCGGCGATGCTGTTGTTGTTCCCAGCGGACGAGCTGTCCATGTCGAGCACGCGACTAACGACCACGTAGCGATTGAGCACGCCCTTGGCGAATTGGAATGGCACGGTGTTTCGCTCCGTAAACGCGCACTCAACTTCGTGAGGCTGGATGTCAATCTCCTTGGCACCACGCCACGCACTCGCGGACGGAAGGTCTTCCACGCGAATGTCCAATAGCTGGAACACCAGTGGCCAGTACTTCTCCATTTGGTCGTTCAGGGTCGTCAGCAGCTTGATCATGTGCTTCAGTAGCTTGCTCTCCATCGTCTTCGCGAGATACTCGCGAATGAGCGCAGCGAACGCTGAGGTCAGCATGTTGTAGATAGCACTGAACCAACTGCCTTGGACAGTGATCTTGAGTTCTTGGCGGATCTCGATCTCCATTGAGTTGAGCACGAGCGTGGGCTTAAACTCACCAGTTTCGTGGTTTACAATACGCTTTTCCGCCTTGAACCCGAGCGAAATCACGCCACCACTGAGCTCTGCGTCTGCGAGGCCACCTCCATGGGCGTATGGAAAGTATTTCTGAGCGAACGTCCACTGAAAACCTTTCAGCAACGCAGTGAGGTGCGTTGCTCGGACGGTGAAGAGCTCTTCGTCTGCGACTGTTCCCATCCGAACTTTCACCCTCTCTTTTCTAACTCGGAAGTTGGACAAGTCGAGCTTGGAGAGTGAGTACTCGATGCCTTCTTCAAGTCCTGCGATCGTGTCGACTTTAATCGTCGGTAGCACTGACATGAAGAAATCTAGACAGTGATCCTTCACTTGGTCCACAAACTCTTGGCGCTTCTGGCGGTTTGTCGTCAACGTGGTGCCCCAAGCTGCCAGCTTGTCGAGCTGCACTTCTGCGATCGCCTTTTGGACGTTGTCACAAAACGCATCCGGGTTCTCTACCGACTGCACGAGCTGCTTGGCCTGCTTAAACAATGCCTGGCCTTGACTTGTCTGTTGGAAGTGCGCTAGGTACTTCTCTCCCGACTCCTTCAGCAACTCAGCATGCGCTGTGAGCTGAGGCAATAGCTCTTCAGCTTTCGAGATGAGTTGCATCGGCTCCAAAGTCGTGAGCGATTCGACACCGAGTTTGTCGCTAGCTAGCTTCTCCAAATGCACAAGCGCTTCCTGGGCCTTCACAAGATCGGCTTCGTGCTCTTGGAGAGTGTGCAGGATAGTATCACGATCCAAGCCATTCTTCACGACGTCGAACTTTGACTTCTGGGCGTCCAGTTTGGTCTCGAGAGTCTCAATTACTTGCGAAAGAACGAGCCGTTGCTGCTGAAAATCTTGCTGTTGGATCTGCAGCTTCGCGTTTTCCAGCTCAGTGGACGCCTTGAATCGTAAATTTGCCTGGAGCTCACGCACTTCCGAGCTGTCTTTGAGTTTACTTAGCACCGTAGTGGCCTGCGCGAAAAAGGTCGACACATCTCGACCACCCAGGAGCTCCGTTTCAAACGTAGTCTTTGCAGAGTTTGCAAGTGCCTTCAGCTTCAGGATCTCGCTTTCACCTGCCGATTTCAGTCGTAACGTTGCGTCTGCCAGCGTCGGATCGAAGACGGATGCCAAGAGCTGGGAATATTGCTCGCTGTACGCAGCGTTGGTCGAAAGAAACGAAATTGCGTCGGCGTGCTCTTCGCAGAGGCTCTGGATGGATGTGTAAGCCTGCTGGGCTTTAGAGTGCAACTGCGTAGCGTCTTCACGGGTGATGCGTCCCTGGAATTCTTCGTAGATGGCATCCGCAGTCATGGGCTTGGGCACACGCGAGAGAAGCTGGAGATCTACAACCGACACCTCTTCACGCTACCAACAATGAACGTCAGTGGTGAGAAAGAATTCATGGAGATAACCTGTTCCTGAAGGGCTTCGTACCGAGAAATAGCCGAGACCTCCAAAGTCTAGCTGAACGGCGTATGAGTCAGAATCAAGTCTGCGCTCAGCACCAGATTAACATTTCGGCAATGAGCGCACCGTGGAGAGAAAGACAGAGAAGAACTCACCTGTACTCAAGTACCAAGCCCAGCCCAAGCTTCGTGCGCACGCGAGTACTCGGGCCGAAACGTATCAGGTGTTTCTGTTTGAACGTCAGGGTTAGAAGTGTCGGAACGAGATGAATTCTCAACCGGCTGCATACTGCCATCGCCAACATATCGTACTGAGAGCGACACCACGTGCGGGTCTCCAGGTTGATCTAGTTTGATCAGGTATTGCTGCTCGCGTAGGCTGCAAGAACAGAAAACACGGGGGGGGGGGGGGGGG
>JAADVE010000153.1:0-30351 GCA_023334595.1 Pythium utonaiense | reverse complement strand
GCTGCAGGGCGTGGTGGTGAGCGTGGCGGCGGACGGCTCGCGCTGCGCCCTCGACGACGGCACCGGCGTGGTCTCTGTGGACCTCACGACCTTCCGCAAGAGCATCCCCGCGGGCATGGGGCAGCCGCTGCGAGCAGGTACTGTGCGCGCTACTAGTATCCAATACGCGAGAAACTGACGCAGCTGCTGCTGGCTGCAGGCGACCTGGTGATGACCATCGGCCCGCTACTGCGACGGCCGTCAAGCACGTCGCTGTCGCCGTTGCCGTTGAGCGACCACCAGGAGAGTGAGCTGCTTGCCCACACGATCCTGGCCCATCAAGTCATGGATGTTTCCCAAGATCCCCAGCAAGATGCGATTTGGTTTCTAGAGGTCGTGGAATTTTGGAAAAACGCGACGGCATGACCTTACACGAGAGAGAGGTTCCTCATCGTCCTCGTCGCCTCTCAGAATGTTTCTAGCCTCCATCGTCTTCTCTTTACAAACGGCTCACGCTCGAAGGACGAGGTCATGAGCGCCTGCTTGGTGACTCCTCAGCTTGCTTACTCGGCCTTTGGCTTGCCGGCCGCTGCTTCCGTCGTGGCCGCTGGCGTCGCTGGACCTGGGACGTCGCGTGGAATCTGGCGGTAGGCGGCGATATCGTCACCTCCAAGGCAGTAGTCCAGCAGCGCCACAAGAATGGCCACGAAGATGGCGATGACCAGGATGCCGGCCAGCACTGCGAGCACAGTGTTCTCCGCAGCCCATTCCTACCCAAAGCGGCACAGAGAAGGGTCAGGTGGGGTAGTTGAAACGAAGTAGCAGCTCCTATCACGGGCGTACCACGACAGTGTCGACCAGCGTGGAGAAGAACGTCTCATCCGGAATGGGGCCGATGGACTCAGCCTTCTTCCAGCCCTTGCTGTCAAAGTCCACGAAGCTGGAAGATCACATTTCAAGCGGAAGCAGCGTCGGTCAGAAACGCACCCAGTTAGGTACACTAGTAGACAAACACGTACGCCTGGACGGAGCGACCGCCGCTGTACTTGTACACGACGCCATCACGCACGTAGAAGAGCGTTGGGTAGCCGTTCACACCGAAGCGCGAGCACACGCGGCGGTGCACAGTGCAGTCGATCTACAGAGCACCATCAATCAGTCTCACGCGCCACACGCCACCTTCACAATCGACACCCAAGCCGCGGTTCTCACCTTGCCGACGCGCGTGTTGCTGCTGCTCTCCTCCAGAGTCTTGCTCAGACGGTGCCACGTTGGGGTCTGCACACATTAGACGCGTTGCCGCGAGAGATGTCATCAGTTAAGGAGCATTCCCACCGTGCAACGGAGTAGCCACGCACTAGACGCTTGCAGTGGCCGCACCACGGCGCGTAGAACTTGAGGATCCACGGCGTGTCGCTGTTCTTGACCAGCTCTTCGAACGTAGCCGAAGTGATGTGAACCACAGAGCTCGAACGCTCAGCGTCCGCCTGCTCCGCAGCCGCACGCTGACGGTGCGCAACTACACACAGCAGCATGACCATATCCATTAGAAGAGGGTAGAGAGCGAGCCGGTCGAGGCCACCGATACGTACTGAACTCCTCCTTGGACAGCACAGCCTCCGAGTACTCGGTCTGCATACGACAACTCCGCACTGATCAGCATCTCGTACGCACGCACTGCAGCTTCCACTTGCAGCTACCGATTAAACGCACCTTGTAGCCGGACACGGCGAACTTGGCCATGTCGGCGACCTCGCGGCGGCTCGCGTAGTCGTAGAAGCGGCCGCCCGTCACGACCTTGAGCGTCGGGTACGACTGCACGCTGAAGCGCTCGCAGATGCTGCGCTCCTGCGTGCAATCCACCTTCGCCACGCGCACGTTGGCGTCCTGCACAGATCAACCAGCCAACCGCACCGTCCCAGTCAGTCAGCTACGACCAAGTCATATCCATCGGCCGTGTTCGCTGGCTGCACGGTACCTGGATCTGGCTGTCCGCCGCCAGCTGATCGAACACAGGCGCGAGCTTCTTGCAGTGGCCGCACCATGGCGCGTAGAACTTGATGAACCACGTGTGCTCCTGCGTGAGGCTGTCGAAGGTCTCCTCCGTGAGCTGCACGACGGACGCGTCCGCTGCCGCGGTCTGCGCACGCACACACATCCACACACATCCAGCCATACGTGAGCTCCATGCACGCGCTCGGCATCACCACAGAGCCCTCGGCCACGCATACCGCAGTGAAGAAGAGCAGCACCGCCACGAGCGACACTGGGAACTGCATGGCGTCTCCTACTCAGGTGGTCTCGTCGTACTCTTGGCCGCGCGTCCCTTTCTGAATGAGGGGATCAGCACAGTGTGGCGCAATGCAGTCGGTTCGTAACAGACGATCATGTTGCAAAAATAGTTCCTAACAGCCACCCCCATCTATCGGCTCTCCAAAATGGCTTCATACCGCTTCGTGTCTTCGGCGAGCAGATCCTGAAGCTCATGACGCTTCTGAGTCACGTCCGTCGCGGCGAACGCGTCCTGTGCGATCAAGGCCGTCAAGCCGTCGTCTGTGATCTCTCTGGGGACCAAAAACCCGCCCTTAGGGTCGACTTCGTCCGACAGCTCGAGCAGCTCGGAGAAGTTCTTGAGAATCACCTGTGCGTACTTGAGCACGTACACGCCACAGTCGTAGCTATTTCTCTGGAGCGGAGCACCCACTTCGATCGAAGAGATCTCCGAGGCTCTGTAGCTGCTGGATCTGGACACGCGTTCCCACTCAAAGCCGAGGAACCTACATGTCCAAAACAGGCATAACCGAGTCAGACACCAAGCGAGACGAATCTGATCGTAAACCCATCAGCTTCTTACGATCTCAGATGGCGCTGGATTGGTGTTCGGCTGTGGTAGCTACCGAGTGGATCCAAAATAGCGATGCACGTCTGGGGACCAGGACCGCCCTGGCACAGAGCAGTTAGTTGATGCTAGTGTAGAGATCCGCGACGGCACACACTTACCTTCTCGCTCTCTGCTTCCCCTGCGCACTTCGGATTCACAATCACTGCCAGACTCCAGTGCATGCTGCGCAAAACAGAGATTAGCCACGTTGCAACTTAAGAAAATGAGAGAACGCGTGCTTCCACGTACTCCTTGTTGATCGGAATGAAGACGAGAGATCGGCTGAAGAGGTCGCTGCGAGTCAGCCACGTTGATACGTTGTTATAACCCGCGAGGAGGCGGTCCTTCTGCAGTGCTCCACGGCCCGCGCGAAGACGCGAGTAGAAGTGGGAGCTGAGAAACAGCACGTTGTTCTTCACCAAATCGTTGGACGCAAAATCTTCGAGAAGTAGACGTCTGAGCAGAGCGGAAGTACAGCCAGTTAGCCAGAGTAGGTCGTAATGGGGGTACAGAGCTCACCCACTTCAGGTAGTAGTCAATGATGTTGTCGTTGAGGTACTCTGCCGGCTGGAGTCGAGAGATATCAGCTCGGGTGATCGTGACGATATCCACATTGCACGGAGGCAGCGGATATGTCAGCTGCGTTGCGTCCATGTCGTCTTCAGCATCTCTTCGTCTGACAACCAAGTGCGATGTTAGGGCTGCAACAGTGGAAAGGATGGGATCGCGTGGGTAGCGTACCTGCGCGAACGCTTCGAGTCCGTTGCCGCAGCAGAGGGACGCTCTGTGAAGATGTAGTGCAGATCGTTTGCCAGCATCGCGTTCGCAAACGGCCGGACTTCGTCGAGTGTGTTGCTGCGGATGCATCGAGAAACGAATCTTCAGTCAACTTCACCGTGGTGGCCTGACATCAGCGCAACCACTTACAGCATCTGAATCTTAATGCCTTGGGGTTGAAAGAAATCGTCCAGGGTACCCAACAGACTGCCGTTGCGGTCGTCATTTTGAGCGACTGCGATGAAGAAGCTCTTGGATTCGGACGCTGGAGTTACTTGGTCTGTTAGACGGCTCAATCAACGATACAAATCGCAACCCGCAACGTACCGTCTGAGGCGGGGTCGTAAAATTCTCGCCATTCCGCTTTCTTCATCGTGTCCGGTATCGGAAACTGGAAGGCGATGAATGAAGTCGTTGCCATGACCTTGCCTGCTGGATCTGACTTGTCAAACTGGGCAGCTTGGCTCTCGTCCAATCGGTAGACCCTGCAGAAGCATTACTTCGATGAGTTCATTGCGTTCACCACGAGCCAGTGCGAGATGGCAGGGTGCACGCACGAGACATGTTTGATTCTTCCGAAAGAGATCTTGTACTCCCGTTCGAACTCCCACTTTGAACCAACACCGCTGTAGCCATTAACAACCATCAGAAAAAAGCGACAACATCACGACCACTGGAGGATATCTACCACTTACCGAATTGAGCGAAGCCAGAGGCTTTTTTTGTGGAGGTAGAAGTCGAGTCGGCAAGGTCGAGCGCCAAACCAGACGCGGTACCCTTCCATTTCGGTCATAAAGTCCCGTTGCGCTTCTCCCGGGCTCACCTTTGTATCGATCTCCTCGTCATCAACAATCTCCGTCGGCTGCGCTTGGGCCGGCTCGTCCTCCTCGTCTTCGTCCGAATCGACCAGATGAATGGGCATGTCTTCCGTTCCTTCCTTGTTCTTCTCCTTGGACGCACGAGTGTTTCGTCGCAGACTCAACGACGCAAGTCCTGAGTTTGAGTTGCTGCTGAAGGCGCTCCTAGTAGATTCGGGCCGAGAACTTGCCGTCTGCGAGGGTTCTTCGTCGTCGCGGTCGTACATGCCAAACGTGTTCCGCGGCTGGCGGGCCGTCAACCGACTCGACACTCGCAATGGGCCACCCATCAGCGATGAGGACGCAGAGCTCGGTCTCTGAAGCAAGCGGTCGGATGGCGTGAGGTCCACGCGGCTCCTCTTTGGGCGTTCCGCGGGTGGCGCTTCCTGGTCCCGCTTCAGACGAGTTGGCATCTGCCAGCCGTCGCGTGTGAGTGGCGTCTTGGTCGCTGGTGTAGCTGCAGAGCTCATTGCTGGCGATCGTGCAGATGCAGTGCTCATTGTGGGCGATCGTGTTGTTGCTGATGTTGTTGCTGAAGCTGTCGCTGCGGACCGTGCTGCTGCTGACCGGGGTGCGCTGACAGTCTCCAGTGTCAACGGAACTCTTCTCGCTTGCCGACTGGCTGGCTGCGCGGGCGCACCCACGCGCATCCGCGCCGCCGCCTTGGGTCGAACGTTCATCAGATTCGTCACGAACTGGTCTTGCTTGCGTGGCGGCTCTACAAACTACAATCACCACAGACACACCGCCACCCATCAGCACTCCTCAGACCCCGCGAGCTCCACTCCACCCGTCTAACGCTGCGAACCTTCTTCAGTCGCTCCTCTTCTTCATTGATCTCTGGCTTGGCGACCTCCATGATCGCAGCGCCTGGACGAACGACCCGGCGAGGGTTCTGCACGTACTTGGGCTGCCCACTCGCCGACGGCCGCTGTCCAGGCGCGTTGTCCCTACTGAAATCGAAGTCGGGAGGCGACGGCTGCTGGCGCCTGCGCTCACAACACGCCACGGCGTCAGCCACAGTCCACAGCTACTTTTCAGTCCACAGGCGCGCGTACCCGACGGCGCTGGCGGCCTTGGCGCGCTCGAACGCGGGCGTCTCGCGCGGCGCGGCGTCACGGCCGTCGCGAGCGTTCTCGACGCCAGCACCGAAGCGGCGGCGGCTCACGCCGAACCGTCTGCCGCCGCGCTTCGCGCCGCTATCGGGCGTGTGGATGTCGTCGTATCTGACGGACGACATGGCCTACAGAGCCCGCGAGTGCGCGCGTCAAGAGCCCTCTTCGCCCGTCCCATTAACGGCACCACGGTGCCCACGAGGAATATGCGAGCGATCAAACATAGGCGGGAAACCGGTTCGATACCGGTATATGGGTTGGTTAACTACGGTGACGCGGTTAACCAGTTTCTGTTTGTGCCCGACCGAAAACCGCGGGAAAAGACATTTTGGGGGAGAATGGCGAGTGGCGACGGAGCTGCCGGGACGGCGAGCGCGTCGACGCGCCATGCGCTGCCGCCCGGATGGATCTTGCGCGTGTCCAAGTCAAAGGGCAAGGTGTTCTACTACCACGCGGCGACACGCGTGACACAGTGGACGCGGCCGACGCACGAGCCGCCAGCCAGCAGCAGCAGCTCCTGCGGAGCTTCGTCAGAGACGCTGGCAGTCGCTGCCGCACCATCCACGGACAAGAAACGCAAGCGCGAAGACGTGAAGCCGGCGATAGTGGAGAAAGTGTACGACGTGGTGGCGAGTGACGATCGGTATGCCGCCATTGCACGGTGCATGCGTGTTGGCGCGTCCGGTGGTGACCGTACTTTCTCGCCGTGGAGCCACCAAGTGGATGCGGTGCACAAGCTGCTCGCCGCGCTGGATGACGATGCGGTGCGTGAAGCGGGTTGATGGTTGAATGGTCTAGTGGTGTTGGTGACTGATACGCAGATGACCTACAGCGGGGATTGCGTGCGAACCGGTTTCTGCTTCAGCACAGCACCGGCTCCGGCAAGACCGTCACGATCGCAGCTCTGGTACGAACTGGAAGCGTGGACTAGCTGTTAATTGGGGCGTCGAGTTCTAATGTCTGAGTGCGTGCACTGTAGGCGCACCAGTTGCTGTACTTCCGGGACACGCGCGGCCAGCGCTTCCACTCGGTGCTGCTGCTAATCGACCGAATCAAACTCGACGAGCAGGTCGGCGACTCCGTCGAACGATTCCTTCGACGCAATGGCGTTGACGCTATCCATCGCGCGAACAGCATTGAGCACCTGGCGGGGCTCCTGACGTCAAAGAGCGACGGCGTGGAGTCTTCCCCCCAGCGTGTGATCATCACAACCATTCAAAAGATCGGTCTGCTAGCCAAGAACCCCGTGCTGCTGACTCGCTTGTTACACGGTGATTCCAAGACGGATGAAGCTAAGAGGGATTTCTCACGAGTCGCGATCATCACGGATGAAGCGCATCGATCGCACACTGCGGCGACCAGACAGACCCTCGAGGTCGTGATGAACGGGAGCGAGTTGGAGCGTGAATCGGACTCAAGCCACAACCGCGTGACGGTACGAATCCACACAGCGGAATGGAAAAGAACCGTCAAGATTGATTCAACGAAACTATTGTGTGTGGATAGTTTGTAGGTTTCACGGCAACACCCAACGTCGAAGCGCTAGAGCTTTTTGGGTCAAGCGTAGAGGCGGAGGACGTCCTACGGCCCTTCCACTGTTACTCGATGTCACAGGCGGTGGCTGACAAGCGCGTCGTTGACGTGCTTCAAGATTACGAAAGCGTACGCTGCGAAATTGAGACGACGGTTCCACTGGCAGTGCAGACGCAGCTACTCCAGTTCGGACGAATGCGATCGGTGGTCGAAGCAGCGAGTGATAGCGTCGAAGTGCTCAAGGCCAAGAGCGCGTTCATGATGGCAGACTTCCACAGCGCAAAGGCTTCTTGGAACCGGGCGAAGGTACGGGATACCCGTGCTGCGGTGGAGGAAAATGGATCGCAGCATTTACGGCTTCTTCTCGATCTACAGTGCATGGTCGTCACCCGCAGTCGCCGAGATGTCGTTCGATACTATGAGTTGATCACAGCCTACGTCCGCAACAAGTACGTATCGTTTCTGACTCTGCAGTCATGACCTAGATCCTCACACACTGCTCGTCGTAGAGGGGTACCATGGCGTGTATTCGCGGTCTTCAGTGGGGCTATCACGACGGAAAGCGACAGCAGTATGCCCAGCGTGAGCGTGACGGAGCAGTCCTTGAATCCAAAGTATGCGACGCTAGCGTCAAGTGACATCGTCATCGTCTGTGACAAACTTGATACGGGTTACAGTGACCCTCTATTGGCTCGGATGTACATCGATCGGTACTTGCGATCGAGTGGTCAAGCCGTCCAGCTGCTCAGTCGACTCAACCGAATGCATCCAGACAAACGAAACGTGCGTGTCGTCGATTTTGTGAACCACGTGGCGCAGATCCGACGCCATTTCGCGACTTTCTGGCGAGAAGCAAAATGCCACATCAGCGAAGACAGCGCGACGAGCTTGACAGACTTGCGGACAGCTATCGTGATCGTGTGTGATGCTATTCCTCCATGGGTGGTGGATTTTGATAGTACCAAACAGCTCCAGGAGAGAGTCGACACACTCGCTCGCTTACTCGATCGCGATGCGTTTCAGCAGCTCCAAGAAGCTGTGAAGTTCGGTTCTGTGGCTTGGGACATTCTCACAAAGAGTGGTCGAAGCCGCATTGCTGAGTCGTTCTCACCATTGCGGTGGGTGGAGTTGATGATTTCAAGTTGTTTGCATGCGTCGCGAAGGGCTGACTGAAAATTATATCTTCCTCCAGGCGAAGACACCTGAGCTCACTGAAAAATATGATTGATCAGGCGGCAGGATCAAATGACGAGGAGTGCGAGTTGGATGCAGACGACGTGGTTCAGAAAATGAAGACGCGTGTTCAACAATACACAACCCAGTTCAGAGGCTCCATCGACCCAATGGAACTCCACGCCAGACAAGATGGAGAAGTCTCTGGACCTGTCACCAAGAAGACGACAGAATGGAGGATGGATCTTTCGACCTATGAGCGTCTGCTCGCCTCGATTGCTGCTTTTGAAACGTCATCAAATGAGCAAGATTCAAATACGATTCCTCTGACAACCCAAGACCTCCTCATCCTCCAACGAGACTTCGCCATCGACACCTCTGCCAGAGCCAGCGCGTTACAAGACCGTGTTGCCAGTTTGGTGAGGTACATTACAGCACACCAGCCGACTCAACCCCTAGACTCCTGAGTGAGCGCTACTCGTTGCGCGATGCCGTCGAATAGCAATGCAAAGTCCTGTTGTGAGAACGTCTCGATGTCCAGCGTGCGTCCACGCGTGACGACGGAGAAACACAGATCGGCGTTACTACGACCAGCAGTGGAGCGATGAAAGACCCGCGTTTGCTTGCCGCGCTTGATCTCGAGTATCTCATCGAATCGGATCCCCTTCTTTTCCGACTGGGCTCCTGCCTGCTCTGTCGGCGCTGGTTGTGGCGACTGATACCCGGCATTGGTGACGACTGGATCCGTCCACAACAACGTCTCCTGCGTGTCGTCACAGATGAGGAACTTTGGGTGTGGGCGTCCCATTCTCCCGTGCTAAACAGTACAGTCAGCTCGTTACAGTCTTCAAGCGGATAACCAAAACATCAAATGTAGCCATCATGTACCTTGAGTACCAGGACTCCTTTGCGAATGCTCTCATCAAACGACAGAAAAGATGACGCGGCGGCACTACCGACACCGTCGAGGACGCTGCGCTTGCTCTCGTTTACGGAAGTCTCTCTGACGTGGGATGTGGTCTCGTGTCGAGCAGACTCCTGGCGTTGGATCATTGGTGGCGGCGTCACATCACCATCTTCACCGGTGCGGTTCCCTTCCACAGGCAGAGCCGCAGTCATCGGTGACTCTGTGCAAGTTGCGAGACGGTGGAGCGCCTGAAAGAAGACCATGACTTGATCCGCACCATGGGCAGGTACTGAGAACGTGTAGCTGCCCCCTTCAGTCGTTTGGATCACGATGTCTCCATCCTGAGCTTTCACAACCCCGACATTTGCGACCAGGATGCTTCCTCGGAGCGTGCGGCGATGGAACCACTGAAGGGCCTTCGAGTCTTCGCTCAGCTGCATGACGATGGAAATTTGTCTCCCACCGTCCATCTACACAAACATATCTAGCTCAGTCTTCGTTTGTGAGGCTTCACAGGAAAGAAGACTCACCATGGTTAGGAGTGTCTTTGTTCGCGACTCGTTCGCACCGCTTAGCCCCGTCGCCGTATCGCTGTAACCAGGCATCACCACACCGTTCTCTGGGGGTGAAGTGCTGCGCGCCTTCCGCTTCCGCTCCCGCTGACGCCACGTCCCTTGGATCTTCGCTGCTGCCATCGTCTTCATCACGCGTTGCAGTACAAACTTCTTGCGAATCTCGCTCCCAGTGCTCGCCATGGGATGATGAGCTTGGCTCATCTTCATCTTGAGCTGATCTCCAGAGTCCGGCACTACATACGGCCAGAGCGAAGTGACTGCGAGCGACTCGGTCTCCGATCTGCCGAATGGTCTCTCCTCGAGTAGCTTGAAAACATTGGGCATACTGCGTGAAACGTTGGCATGGGATTCCTGGAGCAAAGTCGACCTGGCCTCGGATTGCTGAGGCTTCCTCTCATGGATTTCTGCGTCGTCTTCTTTATGTTTCACATGTTCCAATGGGCTCGTGGCAACAGGAGTAGCAGCGGACAACTCGGCGATTGCAGAAACCCCCGACGGGGAAGCCTTCGACCAGTGGAGGGCAGCGGGCGGATGAATGCTCTCACGTTCTAAGCCGACGGATTTATCGCCGGTACCGTCCAAGGCGTCCGTCTGGGTCTGCCCTGTCCGTGGACTCGCCCCCCTAGATCGGTCTCGCGCTACCACACACAATAGGAATGAACTCTACCAGCCACAATCAGGTTTGTACGTCAGACACAGAACTCACGTGAGGCGTTCTTGCTGTTTGGCAGTAGTCTCTCCGTTAAATCTGCTTCCTTCTGAGCGTTCGGTGATACCGGACCAGACCCAACACCCTCAGCTTGGTCCCTAGTCAGTTCTCCTGAGCATTCTTCAGTATTTTCCTCGACTCGTTTGCAAGAGCCCGTGATTGCCAACAGGAAGAGATCCGTGAGTTGGCCCTTGAGCGATTCTACGAGGGGTTGCAGAGGTGCCAATGGTGGTTGCAGAGGTGCTGGCGCCATGGTCTCAGCTACAAGTGTCGGCACGAGCATCGTCGGGAGGTCGTCGTTGTACTTCTGATACATTTGCGACTGCATGAATGACTTTAGGAAGAGCGTCTCCGAAAGCGAGAGCTGCTCCTGTTTCATGCACGCGTACGCATTGCAAGGGTTGACACGCGAACACAGCTCCAACAGCTCCTTTAACTGGCGGCGGATTCTGCGCATGACGAAGTTTGCAGTCACCACCTTCGTGTGCTCCGTCGGCGAGAGCTTGAGGCGATTGGCAACAGCCCATAGTTGGCGTGAGAGCTCATCGCTCCCTGGGAACTGAAGCGCTCCCAGTTGCGCTGCATCATCAGGATGGAGTTGGATCTCATCCTTCTCCATCAGCAGCAACGCCGTACCCTTAGTCAACACAAAATTGGAGGGAAGTGCGTCGACACCGCAGAGCAGAGGAACTGGTGCCTACAAAATTAGCATACTGATTCAGAATCTTCCGTATCCGACAAACTGGCTGAGCCGCGTACCTCCAGATACTCGTGTAATGCAGGCGGCAGAATTGTGATGAGCGGACCTGCCCATGCGAGCGGATATAGCAGTCCAGAGAGGCCAACCGTTCCGGCTGACAGCATTGACATGGTCTTGGAGACGACGATGACCTTCATCTCGACCATAAGTATGCTCACAATCAGTATAACACGTGGGATACTCAGCGTCGACAGGAGCTGCTCCATGCCCCAGTCCAGCAGCAACGCGACCGTCTCAGGAGAACCACAGTCGATTCGCGGACGCAAGCACGAGAATCGCAACCCCAAATCGTCATTGGGGACCGCCGAATGGGGAGGAAAGACCAGTTCTTCACCTCGAGCTGTCAGCGTCATGGTAGCGATTCTAGTCATGAGGGAGTCAATGTGCTGGGCGAGCTAGACATGGCCATGGTGTCAGCGGGGGCTAGCAAAACGACAGGAATGCGCTTGTCGACGCGATCGCTTACCGTGTCTGGAACGATGTTGATCATCGAGGAATCGGAAACTTGGGCAGTGAGATCGTTCTGATGCCTGTCTGCAGCACAATTGGTGGTGTGTTACTCCAGCCAGTATGACCGTGTTTGAGCCATTCACCGTACCTGCAAGATGGCAGAGAAGATCCCGGAAGAACGGAATCCAAGGTGTGGCGACGACTACAGCGTAGCACACAGGCACAGAGCACGCTGTTCCGTCGATAGAGCTGCGAAAAGTTACTGGCTTCCGCAGACAGCACGCGTACTGAACGCTCTGGCCTTGGTCACCACCACCGGATAGTACGAGCACGAAGAAGTCTTCCAGCGTGCCGTGTTCGTCGGCGTTGGTAGGCGAGATCCCATGAGGAAAACAGAATTGCTCGATGCACTCGGCGTTGAACTGGCACTGCGGCGGATGCGCGAACACCACGGTGGCCTCGTATACGTCCTCCTGGCCATACCAGTACGACCGCGACGTGAGGTCGGCGAGATCAGGACCAATCACGACCATGTAATCGACAACACGCGACACGGGTGGCACTAATGTGCTCTGAGGAGAAGTTGTCGCAGATTCCTCGGCGCTCGCGGTGCGCCACTTGGGCAGGAGCTGTGCGAGATCTTCTTTCACGACAGCCTCCAAGTCATCCAGCGACTCGAAGATATCGTCGAAGACGTCGCCGTTTGGACTCACTGGCGTTGCCCCACGATGTGCCACGTCGATGCCGTTGCGTTTGATCCACGCGTGCAGGGCATCGAATCGCTGCTTCTCCACGGCGCTGAGAGAGCGGGGCGCGGGCTGACTTGGCCTCGTGGCTGTAGGGGACACCGTCGCGGGGACAGTGGAAGCGTGGCCCGCTCTCTTCTTGCCGCTCAGATGAGACGGAGTCGAGAGTGCTGAGGACGACGTCCCGATGGCCGAGGCTTCGCTGGCGAACTCGCTCGCGCTGCTGCTGGAGAGCTTGCCGCGCGCCGTCCACTTCTCGCGGAGCTGGTTCATGTTGCGCACTCTAACAGCATAGCATCGCGTTTCTCCGGGGTTACTCACACCATCCACTCAAACTGATATGGTATGGATACTCAGCGCGTACCTGCCCATGGTGGAGAAGATGGACTTCTGCCGCGGCAGCGCCACGCCCGGTTCGTCCTCGCTGTCACTCATGGCCACTTCAAGCAGTAGGAGATGAGACTCGCTGTCCCCATCGTTGCTGTACCCGTCGTACCCCTTCGCGTGTACCTTGTTTTGCTAGCTGATCTACCTTGTTCTGATAGGAATTGGGAAGCGGACCTTCTCCTTTTTGTTTAGGTGTACAGCACTGGCCAAACCTCAACTTGCCTGCTTCTGGAAACAGACCCACTCAGCTCAGGAGGCATTCCAACTGGCACAGAAGAGAGAGAGGGAGCGAGATGGCGTCGACGACGGCTTCTGGAGCAACCAGCAGCGCCGCGCTCGTGTCCGCAGGCGCCTCTGCTGCGCCGCCCAAGCCCTGGGAGCGAGGCGCGTCTTCGGCTTCCGCTGGCGCCGCGTCCTCCGCAGCGCTGCGATCAAGTGCGTGGGGCTGAAAATGGATGAAACTGAAGTTTGGTGGTGATGCAAACGCTGACGCTGTGTGCTATGTGTGCTTGTGTGCGCCTTGTAGCGGCAGATGGCTCTCTGGGAGCGAGCTCAATCGGCGCGGCGTCTGGCGTCGGATCGAGTGGTGCGAACTCCATGGCGTCTACCACAAACTCGTCCATGGGCGCGAACGGCTACAACTCCACCATGGCCACGGGCGCGTACGGGAACACGCTCGGCTCGACGTACGGCACTGGCATGGGGTCTGCATACGGCACGGGCATGGGCTCATCGTATGGAATGGGCTCGTCGTATGGCCTGGGTTCCACTTACGGCAGCGGCTACGGTAGCTCGTACGGAGGACTGGGCGGCTACGGTGGAGGGTATGGCGGCATGAGCAGCGGCTACGGGGGCTACGGAGGTTATGGAGGAATGACTGGCGGCTACGGTGGATACTCGCGCTTCGGTGGTGGTATGATGGGCGGTGGCATGGGCGGCCCCATGGACCCGAATGGAAGCATGGGCTGGCTCAACACCTTCAACCAGACCGTCGGCTCGATTGGCCAGATCACAGAGGTGCGTACGAGTGGCGGCGTTGGTGCTATTATCGTCCTAGTGCTCACGAATCAGCGCGATTGCGTTTGCTGGTACTGTAGATGCTGGGCATGAACGCCGAAGCGCTCAATTTTTGCATCGGTACGTCCGTGCAGCGACCTATGTCTTGCGTGTGTTGCAGTGGCTAACGCTCGGTGATTACGTGCGCATTCACAGGCAGCTTCGTGCATTTTATGGAGAGAATAGGCGCTATGTTTGCTGGCATGGCTGCGATGGTGACCCCCCGACCGCAGTTTCCTCCTGGCCACCCACGACATGGAGAGAACCTACCACCAGAGGAAGAGGAGAAGCGGCGCAAACGCCGCGTGCGGATAATCCAGTTCATGGTCAGCATGGTGGCCATTACGGTGCTGTACAAGGCGGCCAAGTGGCTCGCGAGTCTGCGGCGCAAGCGTCCAGCTCTCATGGCAGCTGCGACCGTCGCTGCGCTTCCGGCGGCGACGCGTGTGAGCGCAAGGGCAGCTCGCGATCTGGAATCCATTTTCCGTCAGACGGTCGGACCTGCCACGTCGACGAATGCGGCGTTTGCTGCGATGAAATAGTTAGTAAAGTCGGTGCACGACACACAAAACACGGCGACTCTGCCCCCTCATTACTTGTATTGCGTTACGCGTCTTGCGACTGCTACGAGGCACTCTAGCCGCCGCTGATGGGTGGGATCAGTGCCACTTCGTCTCCATCGTGGACTGGCGTGGCGTCGTCCGCGTACTCGAGATTGCGCGCCAGCGTGATGTGCTCGAGCGTGTCGCGCGCGTCCGGATACAGTTCGCAGAGCCGTCTGCGGACGTGCGCGAGCGTGAGAGAAGCCGCGGCATCATCTGCTTGCAGTTGCAGCACCAGAGGCTCCTCGCGCTTGCCCACCTCCTCGCGGATCGACGCGAAGTAGAGCACTTTGATTGTCGCCGCCTGCGTCATTCTTGTGTGTGTGTACCTTCCCGTTGTGTGGGTCCGTTTTGGCAATCACCTGAGTAGTACCTTCGTGCAACATCCAACGAGGAATGTTGCGCGAAGGTGGCCCGATCTTGAAGAGTCGTGCGTATCTTCTGGTCGATGGCTCCATGCGGCTGCTGCGGCGGACTCGCACGGGACGCTTGCGCTGGCCACCGCTGTAAACGGCTCAGGTATCGAAGGTTCTGAGTGTCTGTGATGCCGTCCGCTGCGGCTGTGGTCACGGCGGCGGCCGCGGCGGCAGCCTCCCACAAGAAGCCTTGGCGGTATTACTACGTGATGGCATTCCCACTCAGCAACCCCGTGGACAAGGAGAAGGTGATAGTGGCGATCGTCTCTACAGTTGCACGCGGTGATACATGCCTTGTGCTGACAGATCTGTATAGCTTGTAGGAATGCTGGAGCTCACCGAGTCGATGGAGAAGCGCGAGGAAGAGTACCTGCTCTCAAAGCTGGACCAGGAGGGAGGTGTCGAGCCACCACCAAGCGACTCACCGGTGGCGCAATATGCTGCCAAGATGCTCCGCTGGATGAGCGCCTTCATGGTTGTGGCGGTGTTGGTGTGGACCGAGTGCGTGTACCTCATCCAACGCTCGTCGATGGGTGAAGAGCTGGACCCACGCGTGTTCGTTGCGACATATATCGCCTCTGTGAGTATCGTCTTGCTGAACGGGGCTCTGTTTCTCGCCCTATATCGAAACGACTCGCTGCTGCTTCGAGGTGTTGTGCTGCTGATGTCGCTTTCAATCGGCGGGATAATGTTCGTGCTGGACGAGCTGAAGGCTGTGCACTTCAGCCAGTGGCACCTAGCCCAAGCCATTGACCAGCCTCGAGACAGCTTCACAGACGAGCAGATTGAACTCGTCTTGAACGGCGACGTTACGCCTTCACTATGGCAGCGGTTCTTTGTCGATGGACCATCGTGGTTTCTCCTGTGGCTCGAAAAGCACTGCGTGAAACAGCCATCAACAGGAACTCACCCCATTGACGAAAGTGCCGTCGATTCCAGTGACTTCTTTGCTCCGCTGTGGCGGTCACATGCTCGGAGGTGTGCCCGTCGCTGTCTCCAGACGCACCTCCAACTCGAGAGCATCGTACGCGTGGCACTCACCATTGTGATTGTTGTCATTGCAACAGAGCTCGTGCTCGCTGCAACTCTTCTCTCGTCGAATTATCTCGTCAGCAATACAGAGCAGAACAAGCCAGCTGCACACCAAGCAGCTATGTCTCGGAAACGCAAACGACAAGCACGCCGAGCCAAAAAGAAAGGTACGACCACGGAAACGGCGTCGATGTCATTGCCCGTTTCGTTCACGACCATCTTTCGAGTCGCAACGCTTGCCCTTGCTCTCACTGGCACAGTGGTCACCGTCGTCTGCATCACGTTGTTATCGTCGTGCTCGTTTGTCGGCGCCACAGAGACGTGGGCGCTCGCACTGGTGGCCGTCTTTGGACTGCTCCAGGTTATTGTTGCCGTGCTTACAAACCTTCCCTGGCAGCAGCGGTTCACAACCTCGGTGCTTGTTGGAGGGCTGGCGCTCGAGTCGTACGCGATCTCCGCTCTTACAGACTTGTGCGAGACACTCAGCTCACCTGGACTACTAAGCAGCGACGGAACAGCCCAGGGTCGCTCAGCACATGCGCGTCTACGTGACGTGTATCACACTATCAGCCAGCAGACGTGTCAGCCGATCAAGCACTGGCGCCTGCACGTCTGTGTACTTGAGAACGCACCCCGGAGTCCTCACGGTGCGTTCGGAGTGGATCTGTTCGACTCAGCAGCCTGCCAGGATGAATTCGGAGCACTTCTGAAGACCAGCGCTCAGCACTCGATTGTCTTTCTGTGGTGGATTACGGCGGCACAGGTCGTCGTGCTCGCGTGGCTGCTTCTGCCTGGTATCAAGGCCTTCGCAAAGAGTGCAGTGGCTAGTGTGACCAGTCTGTTCACGTCGTCGCGGCGAATGGAAACGGAACTCGTGTTCAAAGACGCTGATTCGCGTCGGGCATTCAGGCGAAAAAAACAGTGGAAGCACTCAGAGCTGGAGCTTGAAAAAGCGCGGAAGTTTTACTTGGCGTCCGTCAAACGCAAAGATGCGGATACGATAGAGGCTGAGACCGCAGCGTTCAATGAAGAATGGGAGAAGCTCAGCTGTGGCAGCGGCTCAAAGATGATCTTCACGCACCAGTTTCAAGCGATCGCGCGCACTCTCATCTTGCGGCGACTCACATTGCACTGCAAGATGGACGTGAGTTTGAGTCTTTCGAGCGATGGCAAGCTGCTATACGCCAAGATCTTCGCCTCCGATAACCTGTTGATGACGACACTCTGCCAGTCTGCAGCGTCCCATAAGCTCCAACTTGCTGATGCAGTAGACCCTGGAGAACGCTTCTGGAGAGACAAGCGAGAGATCAAGGCAGACGTGAAGGTTCTTGGTGCTCACACCATTCACCAGAAGTTCAAGCTGTTGGAGATGCAGGGTGTGGTTTCTCGTAAGGAGGCCGAGATCTTTCCAGCCGAATCTTTAGCGCGAGTGTCAGGCCGCGTCCAGGCTTTGCTGCGAACATACCGACTGAAACGTGGGGTACTTACGGTGGCCAACCGCCACCCACCGTTCATTGAATACGCCCCCCACACACACCTCCAGTATCTGTACAAGAAGTACCCAACGCGTCTTGACACAGCCGCTACCGCACAACAGCGCCGTGCGGCTGTACTCCGCACGATCGATTGCCTGCGACTGACGAGACAGATTCTCGATGCAGAGTTCGATCTGGATCTGGCGCAGCGTCGAGGACTCATCCACTGCTTCACGGAGCTTCATAGTGCCAGTCGCTTCGATACCACGTCCAAGCAATCACTCCTATCATCGTGGGTTGCGTTCTGGCGGCCGCAGCACTTACCCGGCGAGATTGAGCCGACAAAAAGTTGGCTACGCAGTCAGCTCAGTCGCCTCTCTCCCTTCCGCCAGCCTCTACAGGGCGTGCGCGACTACTTCGGCGAGTGCATCGCGTTCTACTTCGCGTGGTTGGCGTTCTACAACAAGTTTCTACTGCTCCCAGCACTCGCTGTCGCGATTTTGCTGGCTACGGGAGTGCTGGACGCGTCGCTTCTAGTCGAGTTGGTCTCGTTCTGCCGCCATGGCAGTGATACCTCTGTCCACTTCAGCATCCCAACCAGTGCTGTGATATTCGGACTCGCAGTTGTGGCGTGGGGCTTTGTGTTTGCCAAGTCTTGGGAGCGTCGGAGCGTCTGGTACCAACTAGAGTGGGGCATGAGCGACCTTGAGGAGCTCACTCACGCCGACCGAGCCAATTTCCGTGGCATCTCGAGACGGAATCCCGTCACACAGCAGCTCGAAGTCTACTTTCCGGAGCATCAGCGCCTTCAGCGGCAAGCAATCTCTGTGCTGATCATCACTGCTGTTGGCGTCATCCATCTTGCTCTGTGCCTATTGCTGTTGCTTAGCCAGGGACTGTTATCTCAGTGGCTGGGCTTACGTATAGCTCTCGGTGTGAGCATGGTCGCGCTCGCCCTGCTAATCTTGTGGAATGGAGACGCGATCTCAGGCATCAGCCACCAGCTCAGCGAGTGGGAGAACCACCAAAGCGAGCGCGACTTCCAGCGCAACGTCATCTTCAAGGTCTGCTTGCTGCAGGTCTTCAACTCGTACGGACCGCTGCTGCTTGTGGCGTTCTGTTTGAACCACATCGACACCGTGGCCTCTGCACTTCCTGTCCCTCAGCGTCTCATGTCGACATTCCAAGAGCACGTCGCTCCCCACGTAGGGGTCGTCATCCAGTTGCAAGTACTCCTGCTGCTGATCTTCACCATGCGCATCGCATCGCATTTGCTGCTGATGACCCACGGCCTCGTTCACGACACCCTAAGAGTGTCATCTAACCCCAACGCTCCACCGTCGGTGGAGAGCGAGCTCGCATTGCAGGCTTACCGCGGCTCCTACGAGGACTACACGGAGATCTGGGTGCAGCTCGGCTTTGTGGTCATGTTCTCAAGCGTGTTCCCCCTCGCGGCGGTCTTTGCCCTCCTCGAGTGTGCTCTCGAACTGCGGCTCGACGCACTGGATCTCTGTCTGTTCCTCCAGCGCCCGACACCGGAGAAGGCCGATGGTATCGGCCCCTGGCAAGACTGCGTCAAGGCCGTGCTAAAGCTGGGGCTGCTGGTAAATCTGGCATTGGTCTACTTCATGGCCGACAACTACACAAGCTGGAGCCTTGTTCGCCGTGTTGGAGCGTATCTTGGCAGTCTTCTAGTCACGTGGCTCGCGAGCGAATTGCTATGGATCTTTCTACCATCAAAGAGCCGAAAAGTGGAGACAGTGCTGGCTCGCCACGCTTTCCTTGTTGATCGATACCTGGGCAGCGACGATACGGACATCAGCAAGGCCAATGGCAGCGCACAGAGCAGTATTTTACTGAGCGAAAGTGAACTCAGAGCCCTCGTCGCACAAGAAGAGAGTGGCCCGGACGATGCTAAAGCCCAATCCGTGCTAGATGTGATCGCTCCCAGTCACTACGTGGAAAGAATGGAGCTCCTGCACCGACTGAACGTGGCGGTGCGCAAAGCCCACACAAGCGTCGAGACAGAAGAGCTCAATCGGCCGACGCCAGAGGCCACACCGATGCACAGCGAATTTGAGTCGCCACCGGAAGAGGAAGAGCAAGTTGTGGTGGGGTACATCGTTCATACAAGGCCGCCAGCGGAAGAACTACATCCTCCTCAGGAGGTAATAGAGCCGCCACCACACGCCCAGCCACCAGCAACCGTGACGTCAGTAGACGAAGTGGAGGCGTCTGCGTCCAGTGTGGAGCCGTACCCTCGCACGGCACTTGCTGGCATGGATGCAATCCACGTGGCCGCAGAGCGCGACCGCTTCGACTTCGCGCAGGACTCTGGGTGGCAGGGCCAGGTCGGAGGAGGTAACACGACATCCTCCCGGCGAGGATCTCTCACGTCGCTGAGCAAGCGATTCAGTCTCTTCCGCAAGCGACGCGGCAGCGTGGACGACACAACCACAAGCCCAGGAGCTTCACCAGCCGTCAACACTGCAGATACAGTCGCACCACTGACTGCCCCAGCGTCTGAAGCTAATGTGCCACCGGCTAGCGTTGAAGCAATGGCGACAGTAGTGACTCCGCCTGTTTCATCAATGGCTGCAACTTCGAGCACGACTCCCATCGCTGGGTGGCTCCCACTGACTGCTCACACGCGTAGGAGCAGTGGACGCGCGCTACTCTCACAAAGCCGTGACGCGAGCTCAGGTGCACTGCCCGTCGTACAGCTCTCTGGTATCGACGCAGTCCATGAGGCTACGCGGCGCAACCAGTTCGACTTCTCCACTGACCGTACGTTTATCTGATTGGAATCCATTGCTACTGCTCAAAGTATACTAATGGAACGTGGCGGTTGTCTATGGCACAGCTTGGCGCGACTCGACCGAGAGTCACCACTCGGCAACGCTCTAGTGGACCATCTTCTGGCCGTCCGAGCTGCTCGTGCCAATGGGTCGCAACGACGGCGCTGGCTTGAACGTGGCATGGAACGGAACGGGCGTCGTGGCCTCCTCTCGGTACTTGTGCTCGCGGATTTCTCTCAGCTGCGGCAGCAGGCCATCCTGGTCCAGGATCGTCTCGAGCCGCAGCTCGATGTTGGAGCTCTTCCGCGTTGTGTGTGGTAGTCGCGTTTGAAATTCCTAGTCGTGCAATCAAGTCAGTCGTTTGGTCTCCTCGCCTTCCGGATGGTCTTTCGTGTGGAACGTACTGGTTTGGATGGAGTCTTCGGAGTGCGAGGGGGGCTTGGAGCGCCTGGCGCGTCCGCTTTCACTAGCTGCGTGGCTGCAAAGCTCCCAGACCCAGACCCGTTTGGTCGAGGAGATCTCCCCGTCAGGACGCCCGAATCGGAAAAGAACCCTTCCTGGTCCAGCGCTGTCCGACTGCGCAAGTCTTGGTTGCTGTGGAGATGGAACTTCGCGAGAAAGTCGGAGTTGGGTGTCTTCCACAAGGCAGGTGGAGACTCGACACGGTGTTGGAAGTCGCTTGGAGGTACGTATCTGGTCTTGGCGTGGTCGTTGCGTCTCGCAGCCTCAGTTTTTAGAGCGTACTGGCTCTCGCTCTTCACGGATGAAATGAACACGGGCGACGCTGGCTTGTTAGGGTCTTCCGGCGCGATGAACTTGGTCGGGCGGCGTCGAATATCGCGAGCTGCTGTCTCGTGCTGGTGTTGTTTGAGTTCTGCCTGGACAGAGTGGAAGGCGTCGAATGTCTGGAAGGAGCACCGTGAGTTGATGGTCACGACAGCATCAGCATCGCTGTACTCCTGGAATCGTGCCTGTCGCTGGGGCGAGCGAGACGGCGATGGTGCCTGCATGCTGTTGACCCAAACAACCACTTGAAGAGGGAGCTGCTGTGCTTCAGAAAGAGGGAGAGAGAGAGCGCGATGCAAGTTGAGTATTCTTAGCTTTGTCGATACGCGGTGACACATCAAGCACGCTTCGTAAATATATCTCGTCACGACTGACTGTGCACAATGGTTCATGTGCTGGGTGGGAACTTCCCACACAGCGATGCACAACGAAGTGCTGTCGTGTATGCGCGTATTCGAGCTGTATCACCTACAACTTGAAGGGGTTACTGGGAAGCCATCCGTCACACTCCGTTATCATCGCCACTCGCAGTGCTGCATGGCGTTCACGAAGTGGACGAACGCTGCAGCGACCACGAAGATCTGCCCCAGTTGTGGCTGGAAAAGCACACGCCTGGGAATAGGCGTCCCAGGAATCGCGTGGCGTAGACGATCGAGCCCATAGTGTGCCAGAGCGCAGATCATGGCCGTCACGTGCGAGTCGAAGAAGCGGTTGGGATCTGATGCAACTCCACGCTAGCTAACTTGGTAGCAAACACCGATTGCGAACGTGATTAGAAGAAAGAGTTCAATTCAATTACATGTACGGTGGGGGATACAACGGGAGATGATTCCATCTACCTCCGTCTCCTTCCAAGCTAACTCACTGGCCAGCTTGGATCGATAGAGCAAGTCGGTCTTGCTCCTCTTGGATCTGTTGCTTGAGTGGCGGAAGTAGCTCCTGCACCAACTTCCTCGCAGTTTCCATCGTTGGGAGGTTGTTCATGGCAGCATCCACCGATCCATCGGCCTGCTTGATGGCGGCCATAGCCGTGTAGTTGACTTGGCCCAACGCCATCCAGTCGAACCCGTTCGCGGTGATTCGCTTGCGCAATATGGACAGTTTCTTGAACCTAGTGGTGGTCGTGGCAGCCCTCCCCAATTTCGCCACCTCAGCACTTACGCTTTCCCAGAACACCCGAGTGTTTTCGAATGTCGTTTTCACTCGCCCCAGGGCCTGGACTGCCACATCCAGCGACTCGACAGCTCGCTGCAGGTCGTCAGACTCCTTCACACCGGTCTCCAGCTTGGACACGGCTTTCGCCATGGCCTCACATGCTTCAAGCTCCAGCTTTTGGAGATCCAAACGCGCCTGCGTGAGGAGAACTTCACGAGACTGAGGTGATGACTGGGCGGCTGGCGCGTGGGATTCCGGACTATCAGAGTCTTCTTTATTTACTGCCCTGGCCACACTTTGGGCAGTAAGAGTCGCGATGGCCCTTTTCCCCGTATAAGCTGAAGCGATTTCGGTGAAAGCGCCAAGCACACTACCCACCATCTTGAGAGCGAACTCGCGCTCTCTCTCTATGGCTGCTTCTTCCACTGCCGCCTCTTCCGCTCTGGTCGCTTCCTTGATACGTTTTCGCAGTTCTCTCTTCTTCGTTTCGAGCGCTGCCTTCTCTGCTTTCGTGTCACTCAAGTTCTTCTCCACTTTCTTGCGCTCTTCGATACTTGTGGAACGGTCTTCTGTGGCCGACACCAATCCATCTTCTCCAAGTTGGACCAACTCGGACGACTTCACAACGAGACCCCCAGCTTTTTCAGCCATGGCATCGGCCATCTGAACAATACGAGAGAGGATCTCTATCGCGTCAGGGATGCCATCTTCATCCTCTAGGAGTTCCAGCGCAGACTGGTGAAGGTCGACAGCCTCCACGCTCGTGCTCAAGAACGCTCCGATGGTCACGCGGCAGTCTTTCACCAGCGTTTGATAGCGCGACAACATCTTCGTGATGATAGCGTTGCACTTGGAGCCGTGGGAGGCAGCGACAGCAAGTTGGATTGTGCTTGTTGCTGTCATCAGCTGCTTCATGGTCTCGCCGACGTTGATAGACACCATGTGATCCACAGACTTTTGGACCAGTTCCGCCAATGCTTTGTTCTTGGACATCTCACGCTGGACATCGCTGAACGATGCGTAGGTCACCAGTGGAAGAGCTGGCATGCCATCTACGGTATCCGACATGACGAAGTAGTGGACGAATGCTTGCAGCTGGAGGTGGAGGAAGAACGACTTGGTCTGCAAGGAGAAGAAGAATGAAAAGTGAACAGCCTGGTGGCTGTGGCGAATGTGCCGGCCTGGCAACCACAGAGACCCCCCACTCCCCCGCCGGTGGTCTGTAGCTGGTGATGTAGAAGCTACACCGCAGCCCTGTACCGTTGAACCGTTCAACGATCTGCAGAGACAGCATTCTCTGGCGTCAGCCTTCCACTTGGACGATCCCCGGATGCACAATTCGAACAAGACTGAATAAGAACGGGCTTGTTCGAAGGTTGCATCGAAGGTTTTTTCGTGTCCGAAACCGAAGCTCATCTCGGACCGAAACGTCAGCTGAACATCGCACCTGGCGACACGGAGTTGGAGATTCATATCTGCCCACCAGCAACAACGGACAGCGAGCACACCACAGAATTCGTGGCTCACCAACGGGCTGGACTGCAACTGCCACTCGTGTGAAAGTATGGATCGTAGGAACATCCATCAGCGCTGGATTTGAACAGTGAACTCAACTTCAAGTTGGACGAAGGGTGTGGTTTCACCATGGCGGCACGTTCTCCAGTCAGTTTCAAGTTCAAAAACCAACTGCAAAGCAGCGAAACGGACGACTTGAAGTAAATAGAATTGGGGTTGGCACCTGCTGAGACCCAACACGATGGCAGCCAAGATGCGCCCATGGAAAAGTCTCCAACGCTCAGCTTCAGCCACAGCATCGAAGTTTTCTTTTCATTTTGGCCACACGCCAGCCATAAATAGCAACAAAAGATCGCACAGCGTTGGGGTTTATATGCATGTTGGTGTTATCCCGTGTCTATACTGTAATTGCAGATCCGCAGTGGATGAGGTATCGTGGTCAGTTCTGAGGAGAAGAGAGAATCAAATGAATGCGCCGCGATCGGTGATTATTTCTCAACTCACCGTCAACACGTTCATCTCAACACTCCCGAGTTCAAGACGTCGTCATGACGGACGCCGCCGCTGTCGTGCTAGCGCTACCGTTGGAACCTTACAGATCGTTTGGCAAAGTACAGCGAGACATCAACTCACATGGAATCGTGGCTGAGTATGTTCAGGGTGCTGTGAAAAAACTAGCGCGGGCCAACGTGGGTGAAACCATGGCGCAGCTGATGACCGTCTCCAGCATCATCCAACTAGCTGTCGCCGCCTCTCACGACCACCATTGCCACCCTCGTGTTGAGAAGATGAGATCAAGCTACGAGACACTGGTACAGGACTGTCGAGGGGCAATTGCTGCGCTTCAACAGACGAGTATAGAGATAATCAACCTCTACCAAACTGCGCTACAACTCGTAGATGCAGGTGAGAGAGAAGTGCTCCTCGCACGGATTACTGACAAGGCCCAAACCATCTTGGCATCGACCATCGCGCTTGTTGAGAACTCTTCGACGCTGGTCGTGCTCAGTGAGAATGCCAGCGAGTCTGTCGCAATGGAGCGTATAACGACAACCGACGACCAAGCGACCCACTCCTTAACTGTCGTAGCGCAGGCTCTTGGTCGCATCAAGAGTACCTTTGAAAACACCCGTGTGTTCTGGGAACTGATCATCGACGAGGTCAAGTCGGTGAGTGTGAGCGACAACATCAAGGGTATGGACAACTTTGACCCCAGTGATGAGCAGGACTACCTCACACTCAACGGGTTTAAGTGGATGGCGATCGGCCACCTCAATTTGATGGCGATGGCAGCCATGGAAGAGGCAGAAGCATGGGCGGTTGGGGTCATCTACAAGCTGCCAACATCGGAGAATGAGAGGGAGATGAAAGTCGTCCTGCCAATAGATACAGCCGTCGCTGTTCTCACCGCTCGCATCAACGACGTCACGTGCTTTGAAAACGCGGCTCGTGCCTTTGTCTCCCAACTTGGCGCTCGAATTGAAGTGGATTGGCGAGTTGCAAAGACCCAAAGCACGGCGCTCGAAACTCTCGTTGTGAAGTTGTCGAATGACCTCTCAAATCTCACGGCATTGAAGACGTTGAAACAAACTGAGATAGCTCGGCAGACGGCTGAGATTGCACAACTTCGTGCTCGCAATCAGGCCCTCCAGACGAGAATGGGCAGTCTCAACGAAACCATTCGAGGATTAGAAGCCGAAATAGAGGACCACGAGCGCCGCCAGCGAAACGCAGCGATTGACGCGATCCCTATCGTTGGTTTCTTCAGCGCGATAATCTCTGGCGACGGACTACGAGCCATCCCGTTCTACTCAGCAATCGACGGGCTCATCTCTGCGTTTTCGAATCGCCTGGGGGAAGCCCGCTATCAACTGGAACGTGTCCACAAAGAACTAGACGATCTGGCCACGCAGACTCATTCAGCAGAACAGTCGATCGACCGTACGCAAGCGGAGCTGGAGAATGTCCAAGGAGAGCTGACGGAATGTGAAGGGAGGCTCACTCAATGCAACAACTCTCGAGTAATGGCGGGTCAGCAGCTGACCGCAGCCAAGAACGGTCGTCGGCAACTTCAAGAGCTGACCAGTGCGTACGATTTCCTCAACCATCGAGTCGACTTGGTTGCTGCTGTTCCGAGGCCCCTGCTGATCCAGCGCTTCCTGACCGATCTACGCGGGTTTGGATCACTACAAACGTAAGAGCAACGTAGTATCAAGCCAAAGGTGGTCGCTCTTAACTCCTTCTATTCATGTATGTTGCCATGACTTGACTTCTAGAACTGATTCCATCCTTCGAGCCATTGCTCTCGCTGCTCAGGCATCGCAGTGCGTGTTCCATCGCCACTCGTAGTGCTGCATGGCGTTCACGAAGTGGACGAGCGCGGCAGCGACCACGAAGATGTGCCAGAGCTGGTGGCTGGAGAACCACACGTCGAAGCGGCCTGGGTAGAAGCGTTCCGGGAAGCGCGTGGCGTAGATGATAGCACCCATGGTGTAGAGCAGTCCCATGAGCGCCAGCGGGCCGATCATGACGGTCACGTGTGGGTCGAAGAAGCCGAACTGGTAAATCAGGTGGCCGATGGGCACGAGGCCGAAGAAGCCGAGCGCCAGGAAGATGCTAGTACGCAGCACGAGGAAGCGCGGCGTGCTAAAGGCTGGCATGAGGGTGACTGCGAAGGTGAGCGCCGCCATGGTCGTGATGGCCGTGAGGTACAGGCGACGGATCTGCGGCTGGCAGTAGAACGAGTAGTAGATCATCGGGTAGAAGGAGCCGGCAATGAGGATCGTGATGCCGGCGTAGTCCAGACGCGAGAGGAAGAAATACGCGGGCTTGCTGTACACGAACAGCAAGTGGAACGTGGCGCTGCACGTGAGGCAGATCACGGCGCTGACCATGAACACGAAGATGGGCCAGTGCGGCACGTGGTGCGTGTCCACGCGTGCGATGATGTGGATGCCGTTCTTGACCGTGTCCACTAGGCCGTGCAGCTCATCCAGCGCGTACTGCATGGGCACATCGGCGCCGACGTTGCTGGCCACGCCCTGCAGGAACGACGAGAAGCCTTCGACACGGTGGCTGAGGCTTTCGCGCAGCGTCGCGATCTGCTTGGCGTCCGTGACGTGGCGCAAGCGCTCCTTGAGCAGCACGAGCTCGTGCTGCATCTGCGCCATCTGCGAGGCCACGTTGTGCGAGATGTCGTCCACGTTCTCCTCCAGCACGGCGTAGAACTTCTCGAGGCTCGGGATCTGGTGCAGACTGTGCTCGAACAGCACGCTGGCGACCTGGTAGTAGCGGCGCTGCGTGTCGACGGGCACGACGGCGCCCCGCGTGCGCGGTGGGCAGTAGTCGGGCAGACACGCGTTGTAGAACAGGCGCGGCGTGTGGCGGCCCTGCGCCACGAACAGCCCCTGCGCGCCTACACTGGGCTGCTTCATCTCGCACCACGCGTGGCCCTGCAGCACGTCGCCGCCGAGGCCCGCCGGCCGCATGCCCAGCGCCGACGTGGACAGCGTGAGGTAGGCCATGAGGCTCACGAAGATGAATGAGCCGACCATGTGCGTCCACACGTTGAGCGTCTCGTTGTGCAGCTCAAAGAGCGACAGAAAGCACTCGCGCACCGAGTAGTGGAGCCGGTAGCCCGAGCGGATGTACGAGTTGTCGGCCAGGTACGCGAAGCCCTCTTCGTGGAGCTGGTCGAAGGACTTGGTGCGCGCATATTCGACCTCTGCCGCCTTCTTCGCAGCCTTCTTGCCGGCCGTCATCTTGTCCACAGCGGCCCGAGAGGACTGCCACACGAGCTGCTCGGTCTCCATCAGCTTGCGCTTTCTCGCTGTACCTAAGTATAGCGGAGGAGCTGCGCGAACGTACGGCGCACAGGTGGCGAAGGTGGAGGTGTCGTTGGTTGTTGTTGGTTGTGTTGGTGCCAACAAAAACGGAATTCGCCAAATAATCCAACGACTCCGCGCCGCGGTGTGGTGGCGCTCTTGGTTTTCTTGGTTTTCTCGGGTTTTTGTACCAACTGTCACGGGCTGTTTCTTGTTGCCGCACGTCAACGACTGCGACTGCGCCAACAAAAACCAACAAACCGACTGTCGTGAAGAACCGGATTTTAGAGAGAATGCCGACCGACAACGCAGAAAGAGACGGGGCGGAACACTGACGCGCCCTCGTCACAGCGGCGGTTGCCCATTGGTGAAGTCACCCCGCACACCGGCATGACATCGCGCCCACTTGCTGCACCTCGTATCCGGACGAATCTCCTATTACCATCATTCCTCATCCGGATACCACTCCCACTTCCTCTTAAACCCGTCTGTCTCTATTTCGGCCAATCAAAAACTTCTCTCTCTGTGATTGGCTGATTATTCGACCTTCAACTCGCTCTGGATCCGCTCCTTTCTCCCCCTTCTTCTTCATGCCTTGCGCCCGTGACACGCCACTCTGAAGAACTCAGATCCCCCCCGTCACCAGCTACACACCACCACCACCTCCACCATGGAAGCCACCAAGCCCCTTGGCTCGCTGCTCGAGCGCCTCACCTCGCGCCTGGCGCGCGTGGAAGCCAAGCTCGGCCTCGCCGCCGACGCCTCCCCACTCTCCAGCCCTCGCGCCTCGGCCGCCGCGCCCGCCGCCGCCCCCGTCGTCGTGGAGCTCGCGCCACAGATCGTGGCCTACGACGAGTACGCGTCGCAGCACCTCCCAGCCTTCCTCAAGGCCGCGGAGAAGCTGGGCGAGAGCACCAAGGTGCTGGGCGACATCACGCAGCGCGCGTTCCAGGCGCAGCGCGCGTACCTGGTCATGGCTAGCCAGTGCAAGAAGCCGGCGGCGCTGAACCCAGAGCACCTAAAGGACCTCCAGGCGTGTCTTAAGGAGCTCAACACTATCCGCGACAACCGCAGCGACTTCTTCAACCACCAGAGCATGGTGAACGAAGGCCTCCAGGCGCTGGGCTGGCTGTGCGTCGAGCCGGCGCCAAAGCCGTTCATCGAGAGCTACGTCGGCGGCTCGGACTTCTTCGGTAACAAGATCCGCGTGCAGTTCAAGACCTCGAACCCAGACCAGATCGAGTTCGTCGCGACCTTCAAGGCGCTGCTACTGGAGCTCATGACGTACGTGAAGGCCCACCACACGACCGGCGTGACGTGGAACCCACGCGGCGTCGACACGAGCGCGTACTCGCCTGCTGCCGCCACCGCCGCCGCTACTCCTGCTGCCGCTCCTGCTCCAGCGGCGGCCGCGCCAGCCGCGCCTGCTGGCATCAACTCGGTTTTTGCTGGCATCCGCTCCATCGACCAAAGCGAAGGCCGCACCGCGGGCTTGAAGAAGGTGACCAAGGACATGCAGACGTGGCGCGCGGAGTACAAGGGTACCGACGCTGCGCCAAAGCCTGTGGTGGCGGAGAAGAAGGCTGCTCCCGCGCCTGCAGCTGCCAAGCCAGCGAAGCCACCAGTCTGCGAGCAGCGCAACGGCAACTGGAGCATCGAGAACTACGTCGGCGGTGCGCCAGTTGTAGTGCAGGACCTGAACATGAAGCAGCAGGTGTACATCTACGGCTGCACGGATGCGGCCATCATTCTGGAGGGCAAGGCGAAGAGCATTGTGCTCGACGGCTGCAAGAAGACCAAGCTCGTGTTCGACAACGCTGTGTCGAGCATTGAGATCGTCAACTGCAAGAACGTCCAGGTGCAGTGCAAGGGCAAGGTGCCGTCCGTGGCGATTGACAAGACGGATGGCTGCCTCGTGTACGTGTCGTGGGAGGGCCGTGACGCCCAGTTCGTCACGTCGAAGAGCTCGGAGATGAACGTGGCGTTCCCAACGTCAGAGAGCGGCGACGAGATGATCGAGAAGCCGATCCCGGAGCAGTTCGTGCACACCATCACGGCCGACCACACGGTGACGTCCAACGTCTCGGATCTCTACACGCACTAGAGGTCTTGGAACGCTCCGTTCAACTTCCGTGGATCATTCGGGTACTAGTGATGGACTTTCTCACCCAGAAAAAGAAAGGCAACAGTGGAAATGAAAAAAAAAAGTGTTTTTTTGAACAGCGACTGTCCTGGAAGAGTCGCCGTGATTGCAAATGGCAGGCAAGGCAGCAGCAGCGCCGCACACGCCCAAGACGGCAAGCGAGCGGCCCAAGACAGCGGCTGCGGAGCCCCATGAGCCCGTCACGCCTGCAGCTCCAGCGCCGCCGGCGTCTCCTTCGTCGCTGCTCACGCTGGAGCAGCTGGGCGAGTTCACGCATGCCAAGAGCTCTGTGGAGCGGCTCGCAATCCTGACGACGGCGCTCCACGTCTCGCACTACGAAGCGAACCCACGGTCGCTCGTGTGGGTGGACTGGTGCTTCAGCGTGCTGACGTTCGCGCTGGAGGAGGCGCAGTTGAGTCCACGGAAGACGCTGGTGCTGCTGCGGGTCGCGCACGAGGTGTTCGACTTCGCGACCAAGCCGATGGTGGTGGCAAGTACGACCGAAGACGAGCAGGTAGCCACGCCGATCTCAGCAACACCTGCGTTCCCAGCAGTCGACGCAGTCTACGAGGTCTTCCGCCAGCACGTGCGCAGCAGCAGCGTCATTGCCGACGCGATTGAGCCTGCTGTGGATGGCGCGGACGCGTCGTGGCAGCCGTCGGACGTCGAGCAGATCGTCAGCTTCATGAGCACGACCTTC
>JAADVE010000152.1:0-30420 GCA_023334595.1 Pythium utonaiense | reverse complement strand
TGCTAGCGTACTATAATGTAGCCATCTCTCAACCACATGGAGCTACTGAACCAGGTGACTACTTGCAGGGCTGACCATGGAAGTCGATGGGAATCGGTGTCTCACTGTCCTACCTCTGGTCGACCGCGTATCGTACAGTACTGTAGCTTTGCTTCGGTGGACGGTGCACGTGGACTCCACGTCGTCACGGCCATAGGCTCGAGATCCGGAGCATGCGTGCCCAGTCAGCTCGTCCCACTTGAGCTGGTCACGATGTCGACTGTTGGGATTCTGGTTGTCGTCTCTCAGAGTCAGCGATCCAACTCAGTTCAGCGAACTCGAACGGACACCCCCCCAGGATCTGGACGTTCGTTGGAGTCCAACGTCTGGTCATGTCCAGGTTCACCTTGACAGAAGCAAATCACGACTCGGCTTCAATCGCGAGCCTCGCCAGCTGAGCTGAGCGAACGATCCGTCGAGCCGGACTCGTAGGCACGCACGGAGCCGATCGTTGACCAGTCTCATCGCCCCCCTAGAGTACACTACTAAGTCATCTAGGTCAACCCGAGGAGGAGGACGCATTCCAAAACGACAAGCAAGGCATCCACGCTACTCACTCATTCTCCAATTTTCCAGCTACTTGCAATCCACCCACCACATTCTCACTGAAGCCACTCAAGCAGTTCAAGATGTTCTCCATTCGCAAGCTCTGCACTCTCGCTGTCTGTGTCGCCGTGTTGGCCCTCGACTACACCGAGGCGTCGACTGGTGTCGTCGCCCAAGACCACACCTCGCGTCGTCTGCGTAGCGCGTTCGCTGAAGTTGGCGAAGTCGACTCGTCCCAGGCCACTGATGGATCGGCCGCTGGCAAGAAGGCACGCAAGGGCAAGGGCAAGCACCCTCGTGGTAGCTTCGACGGCAGCCACGGTGGTCGCCCTCCTCACGGAAGCTTCGACGGTAGCCACGGCGGTCGTCCTCGCGGACCACGCCCTGACGGCAGCCGAGGTGGAGAGATCGGTGGTGAGGGTGACTTTGACGGCAGCCACGGCGGTCGTCCACCACGCGGAAGCTTTGACGGCAGTCACGGCGGTCGTCGTCCACACGGCAGCTTCGATGGTAGCCACGGTGGCCGTCGCCCTCACGGACCACGCCCTGACGGTAGCCGAGGTGGCGAAGTTGGTGGTGAAGGCGAGTTTGATGGCAGCCACGGTGGCCGTCCACCACGCGGAAGTTTTGACGGTAGCCGCGGAGGTCGTCGTCCACACGGCAGCTTTGACGGCAGCCACGGCGGTCGCCCACCACACGGAAGTTTCGATGGCAGCCACGGTGGTCGCCCACGCCACGGACGCGGAAGCCACAGCGGCAAGCGTCCTGAGGTTGGCTCCCAGGAAGCCCCAGGCACGGTCGTGCCAGCTGAAAACGCTTAAGCTGGCAGCTTTCGCCTTCCTTTTTTGCTTGTATACGTGAAGCGATCCCCAAGTTACATGTCGTTGAATCCAAGTCACTTTTTTCATTCACTTCTGCCCATGATTTCCAAATACTTTAATATTCGTTTCCAACCCAGAAGTCTCCCTTGGATGAATGCCACGTCACTAACGCTGGCAACAGAGACCATCACTCCTCTCGTTCGTTACAATCATTCCTTCCCTCTAGATCTGATCCCACACAGACGAAGAGCTCCTCATCTCCAGCGCATACCTGCGACCGCGATTTCCATTCCGCTTTTCGCGTGCTGCTGCCGCATCGCATTGCCACCGTCACTCGCTCCCCACGACCCAGATATGAGCAGCGCCATTGCCGCTGCGTTTGAGTCGACTCTGGCTGATCAGGGCACAGCACTCACCGCTGAAGATCTGCTGCGTCAGTTCCCTTCGTCCAAGCCTCTCGATGACAAAGAGAGCAGGGTGCTGACTGTGCCATCGCTCACGCAGTGTAAGTTCTACGAAGATTTTGCCATCGCACCGGAAGATGCAAACGCACGCTTGCAGGAGCGGCTGGAAGAGATGAAGAAGCTGCACGGCGAGCAGTTTGTGGAGGAGCTGCTCGAATCCAACAGCCACCACGAGCTCCGGAAGCACCGCAAGTTCGACTTCCGACTGGGCCCACGCGAGCGCGAGCGGCTCCAGCGAGACGGGTTCGTGGTGTCGGAGCGACTCGCCGCCGACAGCTTTGCCGAGCAGTACTACCGACTGTACTCGGACGACATGCCCGTATTTGTGACCAGCGACTCGGTGCTCCACGCGTGGCACCGCAGCTTTGACGCGTTCCTTGTCCAGCTGGAGGAGGAAGAGCTGCTGCCTCTGCTGGAAGATATCCTGGTCAAGGCGCGTCGTGCTTGTCGTGACCTGTTGGCGACTGACAATGAAGAACTCTCTCGCGCATTGCGTGACGTGGACGTCTATCTTGTCGTCGCCCATAGCCTGCTGACCGGGCAACCAGCCAGCGATGACTTGGCGATCACGACACTGCTTGAGGCGATCAAGAGCGAACAACTCGGGAGAGCCGACCTCTTTTCGAGCTCAGCACGCGAGATCGACTTCTCACTGTTCAAGGCGCGAGGCCACTACACGAAAACCGAATCGTTGAGTCGCTTTTTCCAGTCCATGACGTGGCTCGGTACGATCGACTTTCGTGTCGACGGAACTGAGGACTCCGCAAGTGACCTACGCCAGCTTCAGCGCGCGTGTGTGCTCGTCCATGTGCTACGTGAGGCTCAAGTGGTGACTTCAGTCGACACGATCCAGACGATCGTCTCTACAATCACAGGTGATGGCGTCGGCGCAGACAGCATGACTCCTCTGCAGCTCCATGAACTGCTGGCCGAGCGTGACATCATCGCTTTGTCGTGTGGACCGAGCCACAAAGCAGCACTGCAAGATCTTCAGGATGAGATCGCTAACCGCGGCCTCGGCGTCCAAGCCATCGCTGGCCATCCACACACTGAGTCTAGCGTCGCTGCTGGATCCCCGTCGACAAGGACACGGCTACCGACGTCGTTCGCATTCTTTGGGCAGCAGTTTGTATGGAGTGCGTTCGTTTTCTCCAAGCTTGTGTACGATCAGGTGCTGCAAGAGGATGCCAAGGTTATACGCCGTATTCCCGGTGCGGTGGACGTGGCGTTTGCGTTGTTTGCAAACGATGCCGCAAGTGACGAGATCGTGAGACGCATGACTGCCAGTACCAAGACGTCGGAGGATTTTGTGGCGTTTCGTGACGGTGTGCCGTACGCGTCAAACTTGATTGCTACGCGCCGAGTGATTGACGGGCAGCTCGCGAAGACGAACCCGAAGACCTGTAGCCTCGCCTTGCTGTGGCAGCTCGCGCTGCGAGAGCTGTCCGCCAACAGTTCAAACGACGATACTGTTTTCCAGTCTGATAGCTGGAAGAAGCGGCAAATGAACACGCAGATTGCGTCGTTCGCTCAGCTTCGTCACGACACAATCCTATACGCCAAGCAGAGCTTCACTATGGGCACACGCTGTGAGTACGCGGCAGGCTTTGTGGAGCCGTACCCCGCCTTCTGGACCAAGATGCAGGAGCTGTCTGAAAGAACGCTGGCGATCGTGAAGCAGCTGAAGCTGCTGAATAGCAAGGGCGTGGAGAACGACGACGATGAATCTCCCCTTCAGTACAACGCGCGGTGCTTTTTCGGGAATTTCGTGGACGTGACGCATCAGCTGAAGGAGATTGCTGTTGCGCAATCGCGGAAGAATGAGCTGAGTGAGGAGCAAGACAACTTCCTAAAGAGCGTGATCGAGGAGCGGTTCGGAAGCGGCGGCTCGCGGTACCTTGGCTGGTACCCAAGTCTTTTCTACACCCATCGTGAGGACTCGGGCAAGCCAGACCATCTCGTAGCCGACATTCACACAGATACACCATCGGTGGAGCATGGCGACCCTGGAGGCATATTGCATGTGGGCGTGGGTGATGTTCACCTGGGCTTCTTCGTAGTCGACAACGTCATGTACGCTGGTCCAGTGTTCAGCTCGTACGAGTTTGTGACCGAGATCAACGACAGACTCAACGACGACGAATTTGCCAAGCGAATGCACGAGTTGCAGGCGCCACTGTGGGCACGGAAGTCGTTCCTTGTGGACAAGTCTAGTCTCTAGGTTGATAGTCAAGGAGAGAAGGAATCGAAGTGTAATGCATGTCAAAACTTCTCATAAATTTATGTTATCAAGTGGCTTCTTTCTTGAGGAGGCATCTTACGGGAAGACGATCACAATCTCTTCACCTTCGAGCGAAGAACTTCCGCTGGCACTGGCCCACAAGCCGGCGTCGCCCCAAGATCCGTCAACGCTGCCGGCAGCACTGCCGTCGAAGCTGGAGGACGAACTCGCGTACGAGCCCGAGTCGCTGGTGTAAACGTAGCCGACGTCGCCCTCCTCGAAGGCATCGCTCAGACTGCCAGCAGTGCGCAGGGAGCGGCGGGCAGCACTCGCACCTTCAATGGAGATGCTCGAGAGAACGAGGGCGGTGCAGGCAAGCACGAAGCTGAGCTGGCGGATGGCGAACATGGTTGGTTGGTAGTGGTGGGTGGTGTTCTCTAGACGAGGTAGATTGGGAACTGACTGCCGAAAAACGGAGGAGAAGAGCACAGTACCAGGCACTTCAGGATTGGAGGGTTCAGTGGCTACGGCACTCGAGGGCCTCGTAACGAGGCAAATTGCAGGTGCGTGGAAGGTGAGGAGTCTCCAGAGGGCCTCGTTGGTGGCTCCTCCTGCACAGTGCACCTGCATTTTCGCCCTGCTCATGTACGTCAGCAAGGGACACTACCTTACGTCAGTGAATTTGTCTAGTTTCGACCGGTCTTTGGGTCTCTATTTCATGCCAAGCCACTTATTTAGTGAGTCATATCTCAGCTGCGTTTTCTTCTGTCTCAGCAAAGAAAGAGCGACTCGAAAGCGGAATTTTCTAGACTGGGACACCTGGGCGATAGAGACGGAAGCTCACTTTCGGTGACAAGCCAGTGGTCGACACCACCAAGCAGCGTGATAGGCTCGTGAGACTCAGACGCACACGCCAGTCGCCTTTGACACCCGGATTGACGTCATGCTGTCACTAGCTGTGGAAATGCGTTCGTTGGGTGTTTGATGGGTTGCGTGTGACACGACGTTTGTCAAGCGTCCAGTGGCAAGTGCCTGAAGAAGGTGAACACGCCGGAGGTAGCCACGATAGAAGTAGTTGTTCATTGCTGGGTTATATGACATGGATGGGATACGAATAGCGCCTAGCTGACGGGCACTGTCAGCGGATAGCATTCACGAAGCTACGAAAGCATCGGCTTTAGAAAGACGTGGAGACACCTACTGCGCGAGTGATGGAGCAACAGTTCCTGGTCCGTTTCGCGAGCCGTGGTTGCCGCGTCCACCGAGGCTGCCGAAGCCGTGCGGTACGCCGTGGAAGCTGCTGTCAAAGCTTCCTCGTGAAGGACGTCCTCCGTGGCTGCGACTGCCATCGAAGTCGCCTTCGCCCCCGATCTCACCTCCAAGGCCACTGAAGCTGCCGTCTGGGAGACTTCCACGAGATGGAAAACGTCCGCATCCTACGTCAAGGCTGCTGTGCTGAGGACGTTCACCATGGCTTCGACTGCCATCCAAGTCGCCTTCACCGCCGATCTCGCCATCAGCTCCACCGAAGCTGCCGTCTGGAAGGCTTCCGCGAGATGGGAAACGTCCGCAGTCGCTGTCGAAGCTACCGTGCTGAGGACGTCCATGTGGACGGCTGCCCTCCAAGTCGCCTTCACCACCAATCTCGTCATCAGTTCCACCGAAACTGCCTTCCGGACGGCTACCACGAGAAGGGAAACCGCCACATCCACCGTCAACGCTGCCTTCTGGGAGGCTCTCGCGAGAAGGGAATCCGCCACAATCACCATCGATGCTGCCGTTGGGACGACCACCGTGTGGACGGCTAGCACTAAAGCTGCCACTGAAGTCACCTTCGCCACCGATCTCGTCGCCTGGAACACCGAAACTTCCATGTTGCGGAGGTCCGCCGTGGCTTCCACCGAAGCTTCCATGGGGACGGTGGCTGCCGAGGCTACCGTCAATGCTGCCGTTGTGGTTACGCGTGCCCTTACCATGGCGCTTGCCTGCAGTTGAGCCTTCTGATGGGGTGGTCTTCTTAGCTTCACTGATTTCCACACCTGCACTGCGAAGGCGGCGAGATTGGCTGGCCTGAGGAGTGACTCCGCTCGAGGCTTCAGTGAACTCAGTTGCAAGGACGACTGCACACGCAGCGAGCAAACAAAGCTTGCGAAGAGAGAGCATGCCGATTTTTTGTTTTGTCCGAGGTGGGATGCAGAAAGTTATGGAATGACTGCCTCGTTCCAAGTCGTGAGGGTCAAGACCATGCATCGATCTTCTGCTGCAGATCCAGAGGCTCCACGAACGGTTTTCCTGTCATCTCGTCAGCTCTGCAATGATAACGAGGTGTCCATTCAGCATATTCTGCACTTTCAGATGCTTCAATGTTGAGCTGCTGGACATGACCAGGAGGACGTGAGAAAGGCAGGCAGACGTTGGACTTTGAGTATCGATCCTCGAACGATGGCAGTGACTCTGGCTCTACTGTGATATCACATCAGAGACGCACCGATTGCCAGGTCCTTGGAGGAGCTCCGGGTTAGCGTTGAAGTGGCTGATCGTGACGACCGCATTCACGTCTGAGCCCTTGTAAAGGAGCTCCGTGAGACCAGTGATTTGCTTGGCTTGAAGCCAAGCGTCTCGATAACAGCAGGATTGACGGCGATACCGCTGACCATATATATGATTGGGCTGATTTTTGAGAAAGGCGATTGGCTTTCGCTTGAACTAGGACAACTGGAGCATATCGCTCACCCTCAAGATTGCACAAAGGTGCTGCGCTCCTTCCAAAGCCTTCTTGAGTTGGCACCATCGCTCTTATCGTGCTACTAGGGCGATGGCCCTAACACCATCTCTGACCTCAACGCCTCCGTCGAAGATGAGTGGGTGTAGAGTGTCGAGCTCACGGCCACTCGTGGAATCAATATCTGCTCTTCTCTATTTGCTGTACCGTAACACAATAGACTCCATTTTCCAAGCATCAACATCGCCGCCACCACGACAAGAGCGAACTGTACCCGCCACTCGTTGGATGAGCAACACATCTTCCCATTCGGAGGCCACTCAACGAGAAAGGCATCATGGCTACATTTTGCATTCGGGGTGCCGTCTAAACATCCACCCTAAACATCCAATCACAGCGCTTTCATCTCATAATATTATCCAATCATTTTCATTCTTGGAAACTGTGGCGTGGGCCACGTCATGGGCCAGACAATAATCAACCAATCATATTTCCTTATTCACACTTACTTTCATATCATTGGATAATAATACTGCAGTCTTTTCCGAATCCGCATAAATTTTCAGAGGTTGATTCGTCGTGCGTGTGGTGGTTTGCGGGTCAGTTGAACTTTCTCAAAATGGACAGAGTTGCTCAGTCGAGAAGAGCCGTCCATTCCACGCGCTGCTCCATCATCTCCTTCTTCGAAGCGCCATGAGCCCTGCATCGTCCAGCGCGTCCTCTTCTTCTTCCAGCTCCTCTGCCTCGTCGCTGCTGGCGTCGTCCGCCGTCTTCGCCTCGGGCCTCGTCAGCGGCGCAGCTCTCTACGCTGCCTACGAGCGCCGCCGTCGCCGCGCGGCCCTGGCGTCCACCAAGCCCCTGGACCCCAAGGACCCGACGACGATGCGTGACGCGGCTGCCGGGCTCGCTGACGTGATCGTCCGCTACCACCAGAACCTGCAGCGCACGGACGACGGCCCAGGCAAGTACGCCGTGCGTACGAACGCCAAGCCCGGAAGTATCATCGCGCAGTTGCCAGCGGTGTGTCCGGAAGACCCCGAGTCGTACGCCGACATCTACAAGGACACTGAAGACATCATCCTTCCTGGATTGACCCACTGGTCGTCGCCCAACTTCTTCGCGTACTTCAAGACCTTTGGCGGCGAACCGAGCGCCCTCGCGGATATGCTGTGCGCATCACTGAACGTCGTGGGCTTCTCGTGGGTCGCGGCACCAGCGGCGACGGAGCTCGAGATGGTTATGTGTGACTGGGTGGCAAAGCTGCTGGGTCTCCCAGACGTGTTCTTGTCGTCGTCGCTGGGTGGTGGTGTGATCCAAGCCACGGCCAGTGACTCGCTGCTATGTGCGATGATCGCGGCTCGCAATCGTGCACTCGAAGGACTCACGGGCGAAGCACGCACTGAGAAGGGATCGCGCCTTGTCGTCTATGTCTCGGACCAGACCCACTCGATCGGTATGAAGGGTTGTATGGTGCTAGATCTGCCGCACTTGCGTGTGATCAAGACGCGTCGTGGTGCTGCGGATGCCGGTAACTACGGCCTCCACCCGGATGACTTGGAGGAGGCGATGGCCAAGGACGTGGCGGCTGGACTCGTGCCGTTCCTCTTTGTCCCAACAGTCGGCACGACGTCGACGTGCGCGATTGATCCGCTCCCGGCGCTTGTGAAGATTGCTCGTGCCCAGGTTGAGCCAGTCTGGATCCACTTGGACGGAGCGTACGGCGGCGCGGCGGCGATCTGTCCCGAGTTCCAGCACTGGCTGGCCGGTGTCGAAGACGTTGACTCGTTCTGCGTGAACCCGCACAAGTGGATGATGGTCCCGACTGACTGCAGTCTGCTCTGGGTGCGCGACCGTCGCCCACTCATCCAGGCGCTCGCACTGGACCCTGAGTACCTGAAGAACGACTTTATGTCGCAGGTGAATTACAAGGACTGGCAGGTCGCACTCGGTCGCCGCTTCCGATCCCTCAAGCTCTGGTTCTCGCTGCGCCGCTTCGGTGCGAGCGGCATGCGCACTCACATCCGTCGCTCCATCGACTTCGCGAAGCGTGCGGAGGGTCTGCTCGTGAAGGACGGACGCTTCACGATCTTTGCGCCTGTTCGTATGGCTCTCGTGTGCTTCTACGTCTCATTCGGAGACCGTGAGCTGAACGAGGAGCTCCTGCGCAAGGTCAACGACAGTGGAAAGCTCTTCATGATCCACTCCGTCGTCGATGGCCAGCACTTCCTCCGTCTCGCGTACGGTGGTCTGGAAGCGGCCGAATGGCACGTGGACAACAGCATCAAGGTGCTGACGGAGACCTTGACTGAGATCGTGGCCTCGGATGCCAAGTGGCAGAAGGCGTACGACGAGTTCCGTGGCTAGTCCCAGTAAAGAAAGACGAATGGCCAGAGAGTAGAGCTGATTAACAGTACGAAGGTCGTTCATTTGTGCGCCTACCACTTAGAATCGACAGTCAAATAGATGGTGTTGCGACTCGCTACAGTACTCACGTGTGAAGTATGGATACAGAGACGGACTCTCTCCTGCTGCGGCTTAGAACGCCCGTGCACCGCGGCGGAACTCGTCATACGCGAGTTTCCACTTGTCGTTCGATGCCACAAGCTCTGTGAGTGAGTCGCCCAGCACGGACACGGCGTTCTCGACATTCCATTCATCAATCTCAAGTCCTCCCACAGCCAAGCGCAGGAAGTGTTGGCCATCGACAACGGAGTGGATCAGGAAGAGCTTGCCACTCTCGTTCACCTTACGCAGCAGTGCTTCGTTGAGTTCTCTTCCACCAAAGGCGACGAAGAAGCAGACCAGCGACATCCGCACGGGCGTGAAGATCGTGAAGCGTCCGTCCTCCACGAGCAGAGACTGCGCGCGCTTGGCAAGAGCAATGGAGCGACGGATGTGTGAGCGCATGCCGTTCGCGCCAAAGCGACGCAGTGTGAACCAGAGCTTGAGCGACCGGAAGCGGCGGCCCAGTGGTACTTGCCAGTCCTTGTAGTTGATCTGCGACATAAAGTCGTTCTTCAGGTATTCCGGGTCGAGCGCCAGCGCCTGGATCAGCGGACGGCGGTCGCGAACCCACATGAGACTGCAGTCCACAGCGACCATGAGCCACTTGTGAGCGTTCACACAGAGCGAGTCGACTTGGTCGACACCGTCGAGCCAGTGCTGGAACTCGGGACAGATCGCCGCCGCGCCGCCGTACGCGCCATCGACGTGGACCCACACAGGCTCCTTCTGTCTCCGAGCGACACTGACCAAGCTTCGGATTGGATCGATCGCCGTGGTGGACGTCGTGCCTACGGTCGGTACGAGCAGGAACGGGATGAGTCCCGCCTGCACGTCCTTCTCCATGGCGGCAGCAACGTCATCCGGGTGAAGACCGTAGTTGCCCGTGTCGGTGGCGCCTCGGCGGGTGGGGATCACGCGCAAGTGCGGCAGATCCAGGACCATGCAGCCCTTCTCACCGATCGAGTGGGTCTGGTCGGAGATGTACATGACCAGTCGGCCGGCTCTCTCCGTGCGAGCAGCTCCTTCGAGCCCCTCTAGTGCACGGTTGCGAGCTGCGATCATGGCACACAGCAGCGACTCGCTCGCGGACGCCTGGATCGTACCACCACCAGTGGAAGTGGACAGGAAGGTCTCCGGCAAGTTCATGAGGCGGGCCATCCAGTCGCACATGACTTGCTCCAGCTCAGTCGCTGCGGGTGCCGCTACCCAGGAGAAGCCGACGACGTTGAGCGACGCGCACAGCAGATCAGCGAGAGCACTCGGCTCGCTGCCGTGGGCCTTGAAGTACGCAAAGAAGTTGGGCGATGCCCAGTGGGTCAAGCCCGGCAGCAGCACTTCTTCGCAGTCTTTGAAGATGTCAGCGTACGACTCAGGGTCCTCTGGGCAAGTACGTGGAAGCTGCTTGACGATGTCGCCCGGCTGGGCCTTGGATCGCACAGGAAACACCTTTGAAGAGTCTCCATCGTATGGCTCCTTCACTTGGAGCTTCTGGCGGTACCGCACGATGAGATCCACGAGCCCGGCAGCCGGGTGGTGCATCGTCGTCGGGTCCCGAGGATCCAGTGGCTTGGTGGAGCTCAGTGCCTGGCGGCGACTGCGACGCTCGTACGCAGCATACAACGCAACACCGCTCACGACACCAGTGGCGAACGCGGAGGACGCGATCAGCGCCGTCCCCTGGTTGTTATTACCAATGCTGCTCGCGAGGATCACCATGATCTGGCTGGAGGGTCTCGTGAGAAGAAGCCGCCGGAAAGAGAAGTGGGTGACTTATCCAAGCAAAGGCAGAGGGGGAGACCAAGAGAGACACGCCACTGTGACGCTGAGGGGAGGCTTCCAAGCACCGTGGCCGGTGGCCACCGGCCACCCGTGCACCACGCCCTCCGAGGCACCTTCGTAAAACCTAGGACGCCCCCCAGAGTTGGAGGCCCAACGTCCCCTAATACCTCGAAGATATCGAGCTGCTAAGTTCAACCTCGTCGCAGCACCTGAGGTCGGAGCAGTGCATCTCCAGAGCGAGCAGCTTCTAGAAGAATCCCATGCGTCAACCCGCAAGGATCGAGAGTTGGACGTCTCTGCTTTCAGCAGCCAGCAGCTGAAGGCAAGAGCCGAGTTCCACTGCCGGTTGCTCGTACTCCCGCACTTCGTTTCAAGGGACTCGCGTGGGTTAAATTCTCCGCTCTGGACCAACGGACTGGTCATCATGCAGCGTTCCTGTGCAAATGTGCCAGTGTCCAAAGAAAAGAGTTGTTCGATCTTCTGCTTTAGAAGCACCAGTGGTACTGCCTTGATCATGGGCACGCATCTTCGGTTGCCGCATCAGCGTGATCACGCCTCGCCCTGGTGCTGAGATGTCGTCTCCAATCGTGGACGAGCGCAGTGTTGCCGTCTAATCACATCGAAGATGCCGTCACATCAGGACGTCGAACCGGACATCCGACTCTCTGAGAGTCTCTCAGCCAACCTCCCACCCACAAAGAAAAGATGACGCCGCAAGACGGGTGCCACTATCCATAAACCCAGCGAATCACCACGCTAGACGCGAGGCCTGCAACACCGGACTGGTCTCACGTTGAAGTTCCTAGAGGCGCAGCGATGTCTGTACCGATAGCGTACCGGTACATACTAGTACGACTGTGTGACTCCGTCGATCATGAAGCGACGCGCGCCGGCATGCCGTTATCATCAGCACGATGGAGCTGATCCAGTCGACGTTCCAGGCGTCTTTCAACGCCCGGATTGAGCGGCTCGCAGAGCAGGAGACGAACGAGCTTCGCACGGTGAGGACAGCTCGTGTGTGTGTGTGCGTGTCAGGTGGAGTGATTCGTGGGGATGTTGACCTGCTCGATGGACAGATCTTTCGCTACTTTGACACGGACAACGATGGCGCCGTGTCCGCCGACCAGGTCTTGCGGATTTTTCGCTTGGTAGGCCACCTCTCACCGTGGTTTATGGACCGAGAGCGAGGGATGCTATGGCTGATGAGCGGATGGGATGGTAGCTAGGGCTGGATATCAATCCAGAGTACGTGCGTGATCTGGAGGAGGTGTACTTGGCTGGTGAGTCACAGCGATCTATACGAGTAGTTTCTAGCCAGCTTATACTAACTGTGTAGTGGCTAGAGTTCCTCAAGATTGTGGACAGCAACATGCCCGCGCCGGCTGTGGACCCGGCGGCTCCAGTGAACACTTCAGTTCCCGCCGTCGTCATTCCTCCTCTCGCGACGTCATCGACTGCGTCGAACACCGGTGCTCTTGCCCAGGAGTCTACAGCTACGTCCACTCCCGTGCTGAATGAGGCAGCACTGCTGGAGCAGCGAAATACCCAACTTTGGGAGGACGAGTGGCGAGCGATGGACTCGTATCGTAGAGGCTTCGTGACGCAAGAGGAACTCAAGTCGTTCCTCAAGAGTTGCTTCTCACCATTCCCACTGCAAGACCTCGAGCGGCTACTAGAGCTCTACGCTGATCCGAGTATGCCAGAAGACTCGATGGCGCTGACCAAGGCTGAGTTCCTCAAGTTCCGACGTGAGTACACGGCACGTGATGCCGCTCAGTCGGAAGCCGGACAGTCGGACGACCAGGATGACGAAGAAGGAGACGGGGACAACGCCGATATCGACGACTTTCAGGATCTTGATGCAACCGCCACTGCTGCAGACGGCGACCAATTCAACCACGCGAACCCGTCCGCGAAGAAGCGCCGCGAGAGCCAAGTTGGCAGCGTCCCAGTCGTCGACGGAGACGGCGACGTCGAGGGCATCGTGATCGATCCAAGTGTCATGGAAGACGAGCTATTCGTAGAAGAAGAAGACGACGACGCCGATGACGACGCCGACGAACTCGATGCAGACGATCTCGACGCCACCGACGACTACGAGCCACTCCCACACGAACTCGCTGACGACGCGTGACAATATCCATCACCAATGCTGCGCAGTGCCGCCTTTCTCATCGGTGTAACATATACCCCAATTGACTGACGTATATGTCACTATTCCTCACCAACAGGATCTTTCTGCGGTTCGTAACAGAACCTCTGAGACTTGATACCCTCCTTCGCACTCCAGTGGGTGGGGCGGTGGCGTCACCACCAAGGGGAGAAAGCAACGGAAACCTCCGCATCACGCGCGAAGCGGACACCTCGCGCCGCGCTCTCTCGCTCTCTGAAGACGCGCCCGCCGCGCACGGAAGCTCTCTGTCTGCACGCCCAATGAACCGCGACTTCTCCTTCGATCCGTACGACGACGCGCGCGGCGATCCGCACTCGCAGGCCTTCCCGCAGACGCAGGCCTCGCAGTCCATGGGCATGTCCCAGTACGCGTTCGTGGACCCCACGCAGGAGCTCTCCACGCAGGCGGACACGGGCCTCGGGCTCCATGACGATGGGCTCGCGACGCAGGGCGCCTATGACTTTTACGACCAGTACGACGACGCGCCGGCCGTGGCGTCGCCGTCCGCGACAGGGAACTCGGCGTTCCTCGGGGGCTTCCATGCCCACGACGATCTCGGAAGCCACGCGCTCACGGGCGAGTTCTCGAGTCTGACGTTTGAAGACACGGGCGACGACGACCAGTTGGACTACACGTCCAAAGAGCTGCCGCAGCACGCGTGCGCGTACTGCGGTCTCCACGATCCGGCGTCGGTGGTCAAGTGCGTGGCCTCGGACAAGTGGTTCTGCAACTCGCGCGGCAACACGTCGGGCTCTCATATCATCCAGCACTTGGTGCGGTCCAAGAACAAGGAAGTGTCGCTGCATCCAGAGTCGCCGCTGGGCGAGACCGTGCTCGAGTGCTACAACTGCGGCTGCCGCAATGCGTTTCTGCTGGGCTTTATCCCCGCCAAGCAAGACTCGGTCGTCGTGCTGCTCTGTCGTGATCCGTGCTTGCAGATGAACGCGCTCAAGGATATGAGCTGGGATATGTCGCAATGGCTGCCGCTCATTGAAGACCGAGCGTTCCTGCCGTGGCTCGTCAAGGTCCCGTCCGAACACGAGCAGTTGCGGTCGCGCCAGATCACGTCCAGTCAGATCGCCAAGCTCGAGGAACTATGGCGTGACAACCCGCTGGCTACAGTGGAAGACCTGGACCGTCCAGGTGTCGACGACGAGCCGGCGAGCGTGGAGATCAAGTACGACGATGGCTACCAGTACCAGAATATCTTCGGGCCGCTGGTCAAGATGGAGGCCGACTACGACAAGAAAATGAAGGAGTCGCAGACCCAGGACGGCGTGAGTGTGCGGTGGGATATCGGTCTTAACAAGAAACGGAACGGTACGTTCAGCAGCACGCGTCCCGACTCGGACCTGCGACTTGTTCCTGGAGACGAGATCCGCTTGCGTCTGGGACCAAGTGCAGCGATGATCCACGGCCGTGACTGGGAAGGCTCTGGCCACGTACTTCGCATCGATGAATCGTCTGTGACGCTGGAAATGCGAGGCAACAACGTGCCTGTGGAGATCACGGACGGCTACCTCGTTGATTTCGTGTGGAAAGCCACGTCGTTTGACCGTATGCAAGCAGCTTTGAAGACTTTTGCAGTCGATGACACGTCGCTGACGGGCTACTTGTACCACAAGATCCTCGGTCACGATGTCGACATGCAGGCACTGCGTGTGCCCCGATCGCTCGGCGTTCGCGTGTCAGCGCCTGGTCTCCCAGAGCTGAACCCGCCGCAGATGGACGCCGTCCGAGGTGTGCTTTCTCAGCCGTTGAGTCTCATCCAAGGCCCACCTGGAACGGGAAAGACTGTGACTTCGGCTACGATCGTGTATCACATGGCGAAGCAGAACATGGGTCAAGTGTTGGTGACGGCGCCAAGTAACATTGCCGTTGATCACTTGACGGCGAAGATCAGTGCCACGGGTTTGAAGGTTGTGCGTCTCGCAGCCAAGAGCCGCGAAGCCGTGGCATCGTCGGTCGAGCACCTCACCCTCCACTCGATGGTCAAGTCCCTCGACAGTGCTGACAAGGCGGACTTGCGCAAGCTCATGCAGCTCAAGGATGACCAAGGTGAGCTGTCGTCGCAGGATGAGAAGCGCTTCCGATCGCTAAAGCGCCAAGCCGAGCGTGAGATTCTGCAGGCCGCGGACGTGATCTGTACGACTTGTGTCGGAGCAGGCGACCCTCGCCTCTCCAACTTCCGTTTCCGTCAGGTCCTGATCGATGAAGCCACCCAGGCAACCGAGCCAGAATGTTTGATCCCAGTCGTGCAAGGTGCAAAGCACGTTGTTATGGTCGGTGATCACTGCCAGTTGGGGCCAGTCGTGATGAACAAGAAGGCCGTGCAAGCGGGACTGAATCAGTCGCTATTCGACCGTCTTCTCAAGCTCGACATCCGTCCATTCCGCCTGCGTGTGCAATACCGCATGCATCCATGCCTGTCGGAGTTCCCATCGAATACTTTCTATGAAGGTGAGTTGCAGAACGGTGTCGCTACAAGTGATCGTATCCTGCGCAACGTCGAGTTTCCGTGGCCAAACCCGAGCAAGCCGACGTTCTTCTACATCTGTCTCGGCGCGGAGGAGATCAGCTCGTCAGGTACGAGTTACTTGAACCGCACGGAGGCGAGCAACGTGGAGAAGATCGTGACGACGTTCCTGAAGGCTGGTGTGCTTCCTGGTCAGATCGGCGTTATTACGCCGTACGAGGGTCAGCGCGCGTACGTCGTCAACTACATGCAGCGCAACGGATCCATGCGGTCCCAGCTGTACAAGGATGTCGAAGTCGCGAGTGTGGACTCGTTCCAGGGTCGTGAGAAGGATTTGATCATCCTCTCGTGTGTGCGTTCGAACGAGAACCAAGGTATTGGTTTCTTGAGCGATCGCCGTCGTTTGAACGTCGCTCTTACCCGTGCAAAGTACGGTGTGATCGTGCTCGGCAATCCGCGCGTGCTCGCCAAGCAGGAGCTGTGGAACTCGCTCCTGAACCACTACCGTGACCACCAACTGGTCGTGGAAGGCCCGCTCAACAACCTGCAGCCATCGTACATGCAGTTCCCGAAGCCGAAGACGTCGAACCGTGAGAGTCGTGGTGGTTTCTCTCGTCGCCGTGAAGCTCCGTTGCCGCCATTGGACTCGCGCTTTGATCCACGTTACGACCAAGCTCCTTCTGCAGGTGGTGCCGCTTACCTAGGCCAGCCAGCGGGTGCGGGATATCCCCCTCCAGTTCCTCAACGCGGCTACGCTGGTGGTTCGCAGCCAGGCGGCAGCGCACGTCGTGGCTACTTGGGCAGCGGCTTCGGTCCTCTGACGCAGGATGGCATGACCCAGGCGTCCGTGGGTCTCGACGGGCCTTTCACTCAGGCGGCTCAGACGCAGTCGTTCAGTCAGATGTCAGGCGCAGACAAGTTCATGATGTCGCAGGACTATGGCTACGACCATGACTTCAAGTCGCAGAATATCCCGATGTCCCAGGACACCCGTCAGAACGACTTCTACTGAGCTGGCCAGTTGTCCCGCTCTTCTAACATGAGCAAGCGATGGCTGAAGGTGCTGGCGTGAGTCAACTGGTTGAGAAGCAGGGAAGAACGCGAGGCTGTAGCACCGCCACGGACTCACTCGTGGACCCGAGTCGTGCTGAGCTCCTGTGGGCTTGCGTCGCCCCAGACGACAGTCGCTGGTGGTGACGTGCCGAGCTTCGGACGTGGACATGCAGGTGTGCTTTGTACAGATCCAGAGAAGCCGTTGGGTCCTGCATCATTGGTCAAGCGACAGCGTCGAGAAGCAGGTGCAGACAGAGCCCGCGAGGTCTTGGCAGTAGCTCCAAATACACATTCGATTTGCATTACGGCCCTCTTTTTTGTCACAAGCCGACGATGGTTGTCTGTGGAAAGCGCAACGCTCGCTGCAAATGATCGAAACGCTTCCCATTGTCAAGCAACTGACGAGGACGTCTTCAGAGAACTACTTGCATCCTCCAGCGTGGTCTCCTGATGGAGTTTCGCAATATTGGGAACCACAACGAGGCGATGGCACGCGCGAAGGCTCTCAACTGCGACAGGGGCCTGTGCCGCCACTCCACCCTCTTCCACGAGAGCTTCAACACGCCTAACTCAGATAGACACAGTCCATTGTCCGTGCTCAACGATGGATTGAGTTGCTCCTCGGACCGTGAAGCGTCCATGCGTCGGCTCACGCTCTTCGTTATCGGCACCACAGCCTACCGCAACAACCAGCTTCCTGCGTCAGTGCTGCGGAGATCCATCTCTCCGCTGGTTCAGAACCTCGGTGAAGAGAAGACTTGATCAATCGATCAATCCTGCTGGTGTGTTATGTGAGCTGGTGCTGCGTCAGACCCGTGAGTACCAATGGCCGTAGAACAACGGAGTGTTTATGCAAGTTATACATCCTTCTGCCACACATCGTACTCACTGGACCTACGCGCCAGACGCCATGCGTGTGTCGACGGCGTCCGCTGGGAGAGGGCCAGCAAGCGCGTCGATCACGTTGAGAATTGCCGTGACAGAATCATCATCGCTGCGCTTGGCCAGCTTCGTCATGAGACCAGTCACTCTACGCATCTCCGCGACGACAGAGGGGTATCCTTTCACCAGTTCTCCCAGCAAACGGGTCGCGTAGGTTTCGACCGCCAAATCCTTTGCAGCGAACGCATCCAAACACGCCTTCAGCATGACCTTGTCGGCGATGACGGCTGCGCGAATCGTGTCGTTCTCGACGAACCTGGATAATGCCAGCAACATTTCCTCGCTCATCTCCGAGACGGGCAATGCTTTCAGACTGGTTATGCCACCAGCATCCACGAACTTGCTGGCGTTCAATGGAATCTGCACCAGGGCTGCGAGCGCCATAAACACTTCACTCTTCAGCACCAGAGTTGTGTCTTGTTTCATGAGCAGATCAACAAGATCATGGACGAGTTCGCCCCTGCCCAACTGTACACGCATCTCGTGTCCGACTTCAGCTAGTTCCTTGACCAAAGCCACCGCGGTTTCCTTCTTTTCGCCCTCCAGCAGATCCACAAGCTGTCGAATGCGTTGTCTCGTTCCACACTCCCTTGCAGCGCTTGGCGAATTGCTCACTACCTGCAAGAGCAAGCGAAGCGCAGGTTGTTGCAGTTGTGGCGATCGACTTGCCACAACTTCGAACAGAGGTGCTGTCACGCTCACCTCGACGAGCTCACGGAGGTTGTCCTCATGATTTTTGGTCAACTCCCACAACGCCAGCACGACTGCACCGCGCACTTCGATCTTTTCCTGTGTCAGGGCCATCGCCAGAGGACCCACAAGCGAGTAGAGCGCACCTGGTCTCACCGACAACAGATCCAGGGCGAGCAAGACGAGCTCTGCGGCTTGACGTTCATCTCGTTGATTCGGGTCTTGAGCGTTTAAAAGAGCGAGCAGCGACGAAACGTTCTCGCTCACAACAACACGCAGTTTCTCACGCATTGGTGCCATCTCGGCAGTGGAGACTGTGCCAATCGCTTCCAAACAGCCAACTGCGTAGATGGCCTGCGTGAGCCTGTCAGTCTCCTGTGCAATCGAGAGCAACACCGATCTGGACGGCTCCGCGGCTCTTCGTACGTTCGCATCCGCAGCTATCGCTTGATAGAGGAGGCGTGGTGCTCGGTCCTTCGCTTGTTGAGACGATGCATCGAGATCCAACAGTAGATATGCAACCGACCGGGAATGTTCGCCACTGAGATAAAGTCCGCATCGGTCACACCATTCGGCCCCGGCCCGCTGGTAGATATTGCACTTCTTGCAGTACAAACCCGTGTCTTGTTGTTGCTTTCCTTCACCGTCAGCGAGGTGCTTGAGCTCCTCGATAGCATCTTCAAGTTTGATGCGATCGGAAGATTTCTTCATTGTCATCTTCTGGACGAGAGCCCATCCATCATCCGAGAGGCTCTCTGGCTTTGGAGGCAGCACGCCGTTCTTGATGTTCTCGCGCACACTGAAATCGTCCATGTGGCCGTACGGTGCGTCGCCCGAGGCAGCTTCGATGATACACATTCCAAGTGCATACACGTCGGAATAATAACTGGGCTTGTCTGTGAACCGTTCAGGTGCGAGCCAGTGGAGACCGCCGTCGACCTGCGTGCCGCTCTTCAGCTTGGAGGACCTGCTTTTCGATGACGTTTTGATACGGCTGAGCCCAAAATCAGCTACAAGTACCTTCTTGTCCGCTCCAACGAGCAGGTTATTAAGCTTGAGATCACCGTGGATGACCTGCTTGCTGTGGAGGTAGTTGAGGCCAAGTGCTGCTTCGTACATGCACTTCCACATTTGAAATCCGGACGCAGGACGCGCCAGCCAATCGGCAACGTTGCCGTTCTCGGCGAAGTTGGAGACGATGAATGGGCGGTTGCTGATGTGGCACGCGCCAAGCATCTTCACGACGTGCGGGAAGTCAAATTTGTGCCAGAGATTCGATTCATTTAGGAACCCATCCTTGTCGGGCAGCTCGATACCGTTCTGGCCGGGCAGCAACAACTTCACCACAACCTCACTCCCAAGGTACTTGCCATGGTGGACGGTCCCAAATGAGCCACGGGCAAAGTACTCTGGCGTGAATGTGACGCTGGATTCTGGGATAAACCAGTCTGGCCGCACTGGGATGCCGACGCCATTGGAAAGTCTAGCGACCGTCCTGATGCTCTGTGTGACGAACCTCTGGACGTCCTGCGACTGCATCGACTCGTTCTTGTCAATCTTGTCCACCTCGTACTTGAGCAGCATTATGGCGTCCATCTGCGCCTTGGGACTTCTCAAATGCTCCATCAGTGTGTAGTTGTTCTCCGTCAGCTTCTTCAACTCTCCATCGTACGTCTTGGCGTCCAGCTCCCACTTGTTCTTCCACTCCACTATCTCACTGGTTGGCGTGATCGCCAGCATCTGGAACAGCCCGTCGATCTCTTCGTTCACCTTCTTGACCGTCTCGTGCAAGCGGCTGTGGCGCAGCATGCGAGCGACAAGCGAGATGTCTTCGTACGGCGCGATGTCTTCCCACAGCATCGCCAGCGCGCGGTGGACCTTCTCTACGACCCCACTGGGTGGAATCGTGTTCGTGGCCGCCATGTCCTTCAGCTCTTTGAGGATCACCGCCAAACGGTCGTGTGAGCACTGCACCGACGCCTTGCAGTCGTTCATGCTCTGGCTCACGTTGTGGACAGACGTCAAGATGGATTGTCTGTGTTCTGGAGTCCATTCTCTTTCGGGGATTCGCCCCAATTCAGGCCCAGCAGCCTCCACAGTAAATGCCGACATCATCTTGAGTGTAGGAGGTCTTCAACGAGGAGTGCTTGGGGCTGAGGAGGGGAAATGGAGAGTGACTACGCACAGGAACGCAGCGATGCCACCAGCTGAAAGTCCTGCAGTTCACACACATGGGGACGTCCACCGTGGAGGTGTGCTCACTCATACGCCTGGGGGACCTGCACTGTGCTAGTCTGTTGACACACAGCAGAGACCACCTCCGTGCAGCAAGTGAACAGGTTTGGCACACCCCACATTTTCGGAAAAAAAAATCAGGGTCGTTTTTTCGAAGGTTGCATCTCATTGTAACGAGCTGTGATTGGCAAGTCGTTCATTGCGTGCCCAATCATACCCCTGGGTAACTACCGCATGACTCATGCAGGCAGTCCCATGGCAGTGAGGATTGTCTGCCGCGCGGAGCTTGCCTGAAGCCAGGACCACGTTCTGTGCAATATCCTGGAAGTGAGGAGCGCTGTAAGTTTGCCCAGGATTTGCATGGGTGATGGTTGGGCGCTTGCCGTTGGGATGTACTGTAGCCAGGAACCGCGTAGGTTGGCATCTACGGAAGGACGCCCCTCGTGAGGCCAACCACGTCTGCTCCCCGGCCACAATTGGCTCTTCTCCTGCGTCAGTACATTGCGTGTTGTCCCCACATACTTGGTCACCAAACGCACGCACGACGCGTGGAGACACCTGTACATACCGGTGCCTTGGGTTCATCATCTTCGGACTCTGGTTCTCCCTCTACTCACCGAACTGGTGGGCCGACGCAACATTCAACTCGTTTCTCATCGTCAGGCAAGCTTGTAGCGTGGAATGTGTCTATAGTCTCCTCTCAGACCCCTGCGCCGCGCAGGCGAAGCCGCGATGAGCGAGTCGACGGCTTCAAAACGGGAGGATCCTGCTCAGATACGAAGAGCCACTCGCTCGACACCTCAGACAGGCGAACGATGATGTGTGCTCCCGCCCGTCCCCAGAGATTCCCACCAGGAAGAGATTCGTACTAGTAAGCTTCGTACTAGGAAGCTACAGTACTGAAGGATACCGGTCGCACCATTCGTTGGCTTCAACGTGCTTTTGGAGTCCAGTGTTCACCATGTAACGTGGGGACGGACGGGCGGCCCCTTTAGCACGCTGGTGGAGTAACAAGGCATCTTTCTTTGTTGGACACCACTACCCGTACGGAGATCAACGTGGATGAAGGCGTCATGCAGCAGGTGGCATCGGATATCGCATCCTACTCGCCCATGCACACGATGCCTTTGCAGCATCAGCAGACTGTGCTGCGAGGCCCCGAGTCTACCAACAGAGCGAACTAAACCAAGCAACGCACTCTAGCTGTCATGTGCTTCCCAAACTCGCTCATCATCCAGCCTGTTTGATCGTATCTTATAGCAAGGCTGGCCCAGCGGCGACGTCGGCTAGCAGGTGCATGACAGAGCCCACGAGGTCCTGGGCAGCAGCTCATTCGGTCTTCCACAACGTTCGTATTTTGTCATAAGCCACCGATGGCTACATTTTCTGGAAGTTTATGACTTTTCCAGATCCCGAATTAGGAGAGAAACCTAGATTCTGGAACTCGGGCGACTTGACCACCGTGTGACACCACCACCCACGCATACTGAAGTCAAGTGATCAATTTTCCAGAATTCTCCATCCCATACCCACTGGAACTTTGATGACACGCAACAACAACAGCGCATTGCGCCATTTCTCAACGAGACAAGTGACACGAACATGACCAAGCACACCACCGATAGCAAGGCTGACAGAGCGCTGTACCCTGCGCAGCTCCACCAGCAGCAACTCAATGCCCAGCAGCCGCCGCCAATGGCGTCCACGGTCTCTGAAGATGAGCGGATGGCGCGTGCGCTGCAGGCGCAGTTCGACCGCGAAGCACGAATGCCCATGGCCGTTGCCCGCCCCACGGGTGAAGTCCCGTTCAACTGCGGCAACTGCGGCATGACGCACGTGGTCCGCAACGCTGTGCAGAATGCGCAGTTCCAGTGCACGCGCTGCGGGTTTGCGAACCGCATCGCGTTCCAGAACACGCGTCCAGTGGTGATTGTGGAGCGTGGCTCCTGGGTGCCAGTCCCGATCATCTGCAACATCCAGTAGCCAGCTCGGCCAAGAATGAGAGTCGTACATATCTAACACCATACCAACACGATCCATTTGCCTGTCACAACCTTAGTCATCTTGCTTGAGACGCAGTCCGATCACCACGATGATGACGACGGCGTAGATGATCGTCACGAGCTTGGTGTTGAACCCGTCCCACAAACTGATGGGGTTCTCCACAACGTGGATTCGGTCGTCACCAGAGGACGATGAGTGCGCGTCACACGTTGCACGGCACGACCCACACGGGCACTGCTTGGTGGCCGTGGGTGATGCGATGGACGGCAGGAGCTGCGCCTGTGTGGGCAAAATAGCCTTCTGGGACTCGACTTCAGAGTAGTTGTCGCACTTGTGCACGTGGTGGGCGAAGGCTGTGTCGTTCGAGGTCGAGTTGAAGTGCAGGAACATGTACTCGCCATGGCCGATCGCACCGGTCTGCGCTTGGTAGTTGAGAAAGCCCAGCGACGACTTCATGGCCTCCGAGACCGACGCGATGGACGTGCTCTTGCAGGAATCAAACAGCGCGCATGTCATCGGTTTGCCTAGCGTCACGTCCAACTCCAACACTTTCACATGATCTTCTCCGGTCATGGGATCCGGTCGGTAGTTCGTGCTCGGGTATGCAGAGTGCATCTTCATAAAGTCTGATTGCTTGGGCGAGCACACGAGTCCACACCACAGGTGCATGAGATTCGCGGCGCAGGCGTCGCATCCCCCAGAGACAGAGCCAAACACTGCCGAGATGAGCTTAAAGTTCTCCGCGAGCCCCTGGTTCTGCTGCCACGTGCAGCACGCTGCGTCCTTGTACTCTGGACACTGGATCGAGAACTCGTCGCAGTGCGCGCCCGCCGTCATGCCGTCCTTCTGGCACACGCACTGCTTCTGCGTGCACGAGCCCTTCCCGTGGCAGTCTTCATCCGTCGCACACGCACCTCCTCCCGTCACTAGCACCAGCACATCAGCACACAAGCACACAAGCCCAGCGTTAGCATCAAACTACGCAGCCAGTGGTAGCGCAGTTGCCGCCTGCATCATCGCCTACGTACCGTTGGCCCAGCCGCCGCCGCTCATGGGCAGTGGCTCCACTGGCGTCGGGTTCGCCTCGGGCATGCACGCGTCATAGTCCGGCACGTTGCCGGGGTTCACGCACTTCTGCGTCATCACACACGCGGCGTCGCCATACGCAGCAAGCACCAGCACCATCAGCAGCACTGCATACAGCGCCGGCATCCTCGCCATCGTGCGTCGCAGATCTTCTCGCCGTCACTAATGGAGCTCTTCGCAGTCTTGAAGAAAGGACTCGAGGGGCTTCTATTCAGGTCATGGATCTTCTACTTGAGGTATGTACGGTACATTCGTGCGACCTTCGTGCAACATCCACCAAGGTATCTCCCGCCTGGAATGACAGCCAAGTTGACGTTCCTGGAGCGAAAAGCTACATTGGCGACCACTGGATCCGGCGCATCCACGGACGTTGAGGATGTGGCGCGTAACGACACCCCTGCGCAACACCAGCGGCGCTACGATGCGTAGCCGCGTAGCTCGACACGCGGCTGCGTCCGTCGCGGCAATGCAGCCGCCCATGGCGGTCCGGGGCAAGCGCACGTCGGGCAAAGGCACCGGCGTCGCCAGCGGAGGCGGTGCGTGCTCTCTCTCTATCTCTCCTCCTCCTCCTGTGTGTATGTGTGTTGCTCACGCTGTGTGGTGTCTGCAGACAAGAGCGCGGCGCTGGCCATGGCGATCCGCCAGATCGAGAGCGCTTTCGGCAAGGGCTCCGTCATGCAGCTCGGATCGACCAAGATCGCTGACCGCGTCGAGGTCATCTCGTCCGGGTCACTCTCGCTGGACCTCGCACTTGGCGTCGGCGGACTGCCCAAGGGGTATGTGCAACTCCCTTGTACTCATCTACTGTGTGGTGGTGTGGAGGTGAGCTGATTGATATGCGCTGCGTGGATGATGCAGACGAGTGGTGGAGATCTACGGACCGGAGAGCTCTGGAAAGACAACGCTGGCGCTCAGCTGCATCGCACAGGCCCAGAAAGACGGCGGTGTGTGTGCGTTCATCGACGCAGAGCACGCCATCGACGCGCACTACGCCAAGCAGCTCGGCGTGAACATTGACGACCTGTACATCTCGCAGCCGGATTCGGCCGAGCAGGCACTCGAGATCGCGGACACTCTGATCCGGTCTGGTGCCGTCGACGTTGTGGTCGTGGATAGTGTGGCTGCACTAGTGCCTCGTGCTGAACTGGAGGGCGAAATGGGCGACCAGCAGATCGCGTTGCAGGCGCGGTTGATGAGCCAGGCGCTGCGTAAGCTCACGGGCTCTCTGTCAAAATCCAACTGCATGCTCATCTTCCTGAACCAGATCCGTCAGAAAGTGGGCATTCTGTTCGGCTCTCCAGAAGTCACGTCTGGTGGTACGGCGCTGCGCTACTACGCGTCCGTACGACTCGATATTCGACGCAAGGCGGCCATCAAAGAGGGCGACAAGATTGTTGGTAACGAGATCGTGGTCAAGGTTGCCAAGAACAAGCTCGCATCTCCCTTCAAAACGGCCCACTTTGACATGATGTTCGGCCAGGGCATTGATAAATACTCCGAGCTGGTACGTTTATGAGTGAGCTGGGCGTCATTGGATGCTGATCGTCGTGCGGTGTGGTGTAGATTGATCTCGGCGTGCAGGAAGGTCTCTTGAAGCGCTCGGGTGCCTGGTACGCGATCGTTGGTCGTGATGGTACGCCGCATAGTGTTGCCATTAGTAGGAAACCTTGTGCTAGTGCTAATGCTGTTTTGTACAGAACCTATCGCGCAAGGCAAGGCCAAGGCGAAGCTTTTCCTAGAAGCTAATCCAGAGATCGCCGACGAGATCGAAGCGAAGCTGCGTGAGAAACTCTTCGTCGCACACAGTGAGGAAGTGGAAGACGAAGTGCTCCTCGTGGAAGAGGCAGACGAATTGGTGGATCCGACACCCGAAGTGATCGATGAAGACGCCTACGAACGTGTACCCGATGGGTCCGAGGATGACTCAGTGCCGACATAAGAAGGTAGAGCAGCCCCATGGAAGACGATGGTGCACATCCAATATCCAGTCCAAGCGTTTGTTCATTGTTTGCTTCGCTTACGCCCAGTACGGTTGCTTGCGTGACAGCACGTAGAGGAGATCGTTACCGGACAGCACGTCCTGTGGAAATGGGTTCACGTACACGTAACCGAAGGGCACACTGCGCTCCTCCTCCTTCAGCTCCACGCGGGCCTTGCCACCGTGGAGTGCCGAGTCCGGACGACAGCGGTAGAGGCCGATCGCGAGCATGTCGTCAGAAGAAAGCAGATAGTGGAACACGTACTCGAAGGTCTTGCCCACAAAGTCTAACGGCACTTCAACTGCAAAGAGAGAGCTTCGCTGGACGCCTTGGGTCGGTGAAAACACCGAGGACACAGCTGAGGTTGGCGTGTGAGCGTCGAAGTTCGAAGGAGGCGACACTGGCATGGTCATGTAGTCGTCCTGCTCGTGGAGGAAAAAGAGAGATGCGTTAGCATAACTCCATCACAGACAGACAGACAAAACGTGAGAGAGGGACTCACATCTTTCCACGAGGCGAAGATGAACTCGCGAAGAATGTCCTTGATCATCGGGTTGAAGTACTGGTTGATCATCAGGCTGTCACACAGCGATGTGCTGTACGTGAGGCCGGAGGCAAAGCCTGGCGACACGAAGAAGTCGCGGGAAAACGACATCGCTGACATATCTGGTGGTGCTCGGTACTTGTGCTGCACACAACTGGCCGAGGCGGAGCCGGCTGCCCACTCCGGGTCGTCAGAGTGGAGAACCGATGAAGTCTCGTTGGGTTCGTGGTGTTCGTGGTGCTCCTCTGCCTCTCCTGGGTGGAACCACTCACTTTGCACGAGGTTCTGCGTGATAAAGTGCACGTTCGCTCGGTTGACAAGCTCAGTGACGACACGAGGGGCCTGCTGCGGGCCAATCATCGTCACCATCGTCTTGTGCAGAGCGACACACGACGCATCCGCCAAGAGCTCCGACGATCCGGACTCTGCGATGTCTCCTTCGTCGCCCATGATCACAATCTTGTAGGCAGAGCTGATGCACGCACGACGCAGCGTCCGCTGTTGGAATGGGTTGCCCTTGACGAAGTAAACGTGCTTGAAGTGGCGAAAAGTCTCGAACTGATCTTCGTCCGGCAGAGATGCCGTAACGATCACGATCGGTCGGTGGCGACGCAGGGCCTTCACGCGCAGTGGGCCGATCATGTACTCGAGGTGATGTGGGAACGCGTTGGCGGACACGACGCAAACGACGATGTGGGCAAGTGACAGCGACAGCTCGGAGAGATCGTTGATCACCAAGTCGTCCACACTAGCACGCTGTGTTGTCAGCAAGTTGTGTGTGAAGCCAGTGGCCCGACGGAGCTTCTCGCGGCTTCCCTCCTCGTCTTCATCGATGGTCTCGATAGGTCGGATGAGCGCCTCGACGGTTGTCTTCCAGTCGATCGTCTTGGACTGGCGACGAGGGTTTGCATGGGTCGCTGACGCCTTCACTGAGCTGCCGCTCTTAGTCAGCGAAGGGTTCGTACCTCGCTGTGACAGCCACTCACTGGGCATTTCGCAGCGCGTCATGGCTGTGACTTGGTCCGCTTCACGCCGGTTCTTCGCAATCACGAACGCAGTCTCGTCGCCCGAGCAGACGTACGTGTCACCTGGATTCAAAAGGATCTTGCCCTGCGTAGCGATCGCGTTAGACTGAACAGCGAACAGGATTACACCCTTGCAGTTCGCATACACGAGCGACGCGACTTCCGAGAACGACTTGCCGAAGATGACTCCACCAGGCGGCAAGCTGACCGAGTACAGCTCGTGGCTGGCACTGCGCAAGTACTTTCGCTCCCAAATGTCACGCTCTCCACTACCTTCGTCGCTTGACGTCGATGTGAGGTTGTAGACGAGCGTAGAGAAGCCTGGACACACGCAGTTCTGTCCCAGCAGCGAATGCATCACCTCGGAGAAGTAGAGCGCGTTCTTGACGTCCAGATCTTCCAATAAGTGTCGGTTGCTGGACAAGTGCATCTGCGCAAACACGCGTGCACTAGGAGCAAGCCGCTTGGCTGCCATCACGCGCATCAACGTGCGGTGGTCGCTTACCATGTGGTCTTCCTGGTCGCAGCGTCTTGAGAGAATGAAGATGGCGTCCGCTCCACCCACAGCAGCACGCTCCGCGTCATCGACGTCCAGGATCGATCCTTGGATGAAGCTCGTGCGCTTCTCAAAGAACGGATCCATGAGCAACGAGATCATCGACGTTGACGGCTCTTCATCACTCAATACGACGACGTTGATGTCTACGACATCGTGGTCATCGTGGAAGACTTCGTGGAAAAAGTGATCGATACGGGACGGCGTGAGGTCACCGCAGAGCACGATGTGCTTGGCGCTGCGTGATGGCTTGAAGCTCGACAGCTCGTACTCAGTGAATGACTTGGACAGGTCCAGTACCTTGGAGATTTGGTACGGCACGATCAGAATCAGCACGATCACCAGCACGCCGACAAAGATCTTGGCGAGCACGTTATCGGCGGGTGGTGTCTGGATGGTGACGAACACGAGCACTGAGTTGAAGAACGAGTTGAAGAATGTCCAGTCGCCCACACTCGTATCGCTCTTCGCGGAGCCGGCTTCTCCGTCCGAGGTCTCAGCGATCTGGATGATGCCAGCGGCACCAGCGATGATCAGCACGATCTGGATGTAACACAGGATCGCGAACTGGCGCACGGGCGTCATGTACGCGTGGCAACGGCTGAGCACAGCCTTACACTCGAGGTAGCACTTGACAAAGCGAAACGGGTACACAAAGCGCCAGTAGTCGGCATCGTACCAGAACGTCCTATAGCACACGCCAAGCGTCAGCATTAACCCACTCTGAGGTGGACGGAGGAGCTATGGGCTCACCGATCAGGATGGAAGAGCGACGTGGGCAGAACGGGCAGCACGACGACGAGGTTGATGAGTCCAGCCAAGGAGAGGATGTAGTCCAGGCGATGGTTCGACAGGTAGATACCTCGGAAGAGGAAATCAAGGCCGAAGAACGACGCACAGAGCAGCTCCACGCTCCAGAGCCACAGCGGCAGCTACAACGCATTGATAGCGCGTGAGTATGACGAACACAAGCCTGCACTGTAGAAAGGCCGGGTGGTCCAGTGAAAGACGAAGGTGGGACGTACGGTTGTGGCGGGCGTGTAGGTGACCAGGATGTAGGACGCCACGAATAGCAGCGAGAGACATGCGAGCACGACATCCAGTGCGATGCCGAACGCGCTGTGGTCCAGGAAGCTTCACGTAGACACACACAAAGCACGTTTGAGTCGACCTCCGCATCTTCTGCACAACGTCAGTGGGTCTACGCACCGACTGATGCGGTCGCGGCTGCGGAACTCCTTGCCACCGCGTAGAAACGACAAGTCCGTGGACAGCGACGCGCTCTCCGGCTCTGCCAGCATCAACACCTCTCCCGTGAGTCCTCTGCAGCCCCAGTACCAACACCACTCTACTGCACGCAGCACACGCACCGAAGAGGTTGCCTGCCTGCGGCACGCGCTGCCCGCCCTTGGGCGAGTGCAGCTGCTGCTGCATGCGCTTGACCAGCGAGATGCTGCCGTAGCCCGAGGTCTTGCTGTCGCCCTGCATCGGCGTGCTCTCCATGCTGTTGGTGTGCACTGCGCGCATCGCCATGGCCGTCGATCTCTCTCGCTATCTCTCTTGATCGATCGACTCTCTCTCTCTCTCTCCCACCCAGTAAATCTCTGGACGAGTCCGCCTGTCTGAAGAGATCCGCTGGCCAAACCAGTTCAGTATCTTGTGATCGCACGCAACTGGAACGCACCATACTCTCACCATACAAGCAACATAACAATTTCAGCCAATCATCAATGATCAATCCACAGAAACAGCCAATCAATGACGTTAAGTGGCTTCAACATCTGTCTGCGATTCAATTCCGATGCCGATTCAATTCAACGAGCGCCTGTGTACTTTCCAAGTTTCGCCAAGGCGCCTTGTCCTGCGTTGCAGCTCTTCGTGCGGATGGATCCGAGTGCGTGGTTGTCCTTTGTCTCGATCCACGTCATGACACCACAGAGCTTGTCCATCACGACCCCTCATGATCATCAATTGTAGCCATTCCCCACCCACCGCCCAGGATGGCGATCTGGATCCGTGCCAAACGTATCGGACGCGTCGTCCATGGTGTTGATGCCGATCCCGTGGCCGCGCCAGTCGATGCCAACGTGGCGACGCACGCAGGGACGCACAAACGCGAGGATACTAGCCACCAGCACAGCATCCAAGCCTCCACAAGCACCGTGGGGACGACGCACGACGACACTGAGCAGTGCCACCGTCTGCCGAGCGATCTTGGCCACTCGGGCGTGCGGCAGTATCTCGCCGTGGAACCGCTTCAGACAACGTGTGCCTTCTCCGACAGGGTCTCCGTAGCCCAGCCAGTTGGTGTGATACTCCAACTGCTCCATGTGCAGATAGAGATACTCGATACAGAAGTTTGGCTGCGACGCGCGTAGCAGCAGCTCCTCGATCAGACGCAAGCTGTCGCCATTCCGCTCCAGACAGCCAGTGTGTACCACGAGACTCACGTGGCGAAGCGCGTACTGGTGGTCGCACTGGGCCGTATTCAGAGCCTCCAGCAACTGGTGAATGGCGTCAGCTGGTGCGTGGACTTCGAGCGAATGCAACGTCGCACGCG
>JAADVE010000151.1:0-30430 GCA_023334595.1 Pythium utonaiense | reverse complement strand
CCCCCCCCCCCCCCCCCTCCCCCCAGGAGACGAATGGCTACATAAGTTAACTTAGTTGAATCCAGAAGGAGACCGTGTCCTTTCGTGACCTGAGCAATCGGCCCCCCAGTCCTCCGTCCTGCAGTTCATCAATGCCCATGAGCGCAGCGCCAACGTCGCTGCCACCGCCGTCCAATGCGGCGCGCACGTGGATTAAGGCGCTTAACTTACTGTCGCCGACGACGCTTTTCCGCACGAAGAAACAGCTCCAGGAATCACGAGCTGCAAGCGATGCGACGAAGCCTCCGATGCCAGTGCACGTGCTGGACACGCTAGCGCAGCTCGTGGATTATCTGGAAGAGAACCACCGCCGCGAAGAAGGCCTGTACCGGCGAGAGAGTAGCATGCTGGAGTGGGGCGAATTGAAGCAAAGCTGTCTCAACCGCGGGCACGAGGAGACCGTGCGCCTACCGGATCTGGCAACGCTGAGTCCGCACTCGGTCACGAAAGTCATCAAAGAGGTATCGATAGGTTCTTGTGGCAACAATACTTGTAGCCTTAGATACTGGATACTGACTGCCAATCGAGAAGATCCTAGGCAACGAATTCGAACCGATCGTGCCATACACAGTGAGCCAGACGTTGCTTGATCGAGTCGCGCAGTGCGATGAAATCACAACACTGACTGAGATCGTGGACAAGATAAAGCTGCTGACCGCAGCAAAGAGGGACTTTTTGAAGGTGTTTCTCATCCATCTTCACCACGTAAGTGCTCAGAGAAGGCACACGGTGCTGGATAACAGGAAGTTCTGATCGATAGAGTATCACGCCCAGATCTCGACAAGCATTCCATGCCGGATGACAGCCAAGCAGCTCGCGACCCATGTCGGCGTGCTGCTCATTCGTCCAACAGAAGAACGCCATGCACTATCGTCGAGTGCGTATTCTCGGCTCATGGAGCAATTTTTCTCATGGGATTGAGTGTTGACTCAAGATTTCACTTGATCGTAGAGGACTTGTTCAAGCAGCGCCGCCAACTCACACAGTTGATGATCGAGCACGCATCTGCACTGCCCTACGACTCGCAGTCGCAGCTCAACCAGGGTATTATACCAAACGCTGAACCAAAGGCTCCATCACTGAGTGAAACGCCACCTCAGAAGCCAACAAACGAGGGAGCAACAGTGCTGAATCCGAAGCCGACGGAGCCAGTCCACTACATCCAGGCTATGTGGGATGCAAGTGCATATCCGCAAACGGAGGAGTCTCTGCATGCCCTGCTATCCCCATTCGGCTCGATTGCTACCTTGGCAATCAATGACTCAGGAAGCAGGTATGTTGCGTCCTATGGTATCGGTTAACAGATCAGAGCTTGACTAACGAGCGCTTTGGATGAAGGGCAATCATTGCATTCTCTACTTCGGACGGAGCTCAGGCGGCAGCGGAAGCTCATCTCCCAAATGTGCGGATCCGACGAAGAAGGCCTCGGTCTCAACCCCTGGGGTCGCTGTCTTCATCAGCTGAGTACCCGCCTTCCACGCCAGCACAAAGTCCAACAGAGGAGAACGATCACAAACTGTTCGAGACAATGCCTGTCGCAATCCAAAGCACTACAACAACAAGCAAGCGGGTAGATGTAGTACCGTACAGTGCAGATGATGCAGGTGAGATACCTGTGGTAGCCGAAAACGCCGTCGCTCCAACATCTCCAGAGTCTGCGAATTCCTCTCCGGGAGAATCACCGCGATTTCTCCACAAACTCGAGCGCCCCCCGTCGCGCCTGCTAGTTGAACAGGCAATGAAAACGTCACGCGGCCGCGATGAAATCAAACTCGAAGACATTGAATCGTTACCAACATCACCCCAACAGCTTCAAGTCACAGACAATAGCAAGACACTGGATGCTGTCATTGAAGAGCCTGTGGTCGTGGAGAGAAACGACGATGAACTTGACGAGGTCGTCGAGCCGGTGAAGCAGCCACAGATGCAGCCCGACAAACTCCAGGACTCGGCTCAGATTTCTAGACGAAAGTCGTCGCTGAAAAATCTCCTTAAGGTCAACACGGCTCTGAACCGGAAGCGAGACTCTGACCACCCAAGACCGAGCCAGGAAGGGAGTACCAAACTCTTGAGCCCTTCAAGTTCATCTACGATCGGTTTCATCAGTGATTTGAAGTCCAGGATGTCGAAAGTACGGACTCCACGTGCAGTGAATGAAACCCGAGAAGCTGCTCCACCCGTGAATATCAAAGAGACTCCACACAAAGAGACGAGAAGTGTTGCTGTGTCTGCGACATTAGCTCACCATTCGAAGCTGACTCAAACCAAGCCGACGACACAACATGTACAGGACCGAGAAACCGACACTGATGATCTCCCTCCCCCAGAGGCTGCAACAGATCAGATCACTTCACCCAGCGCCAATGAAGCGGATAAAAGAAGGGAGCAACTGACGGGGCAAGTGGTAGTCCTTGAACAGTGCCTACGAGACGTGCAATCGGTAGGTTCCTTGCTCCTTCCTATCACGACACAAGGTGATTGGGAAACGATTTCCTGACGAGAGCTATGATGATAACGATAGGAGCTGGAAAAACTAGCAGCCGCGTTGGGGGCAACGAAACGAATCGACGTGGATCGAGCTATTCTTCAAGCTCACGAGCGTCTCGCCCTCGCTATTGATCAGACTCTGACGGCTTTATCGACATCAGCAACTGCATCAGACCACATACCTGCACAAGGCCGCGTGGATGTGTGCCAGGCGACACGGGAGTTCGTGCTCTTTCTGGAAACGAGATCTTCGACGCAGGTCTGTCCATCAGCCTACACGTCACGTGGAGCACGCTGACCAAACAGTTGGATGGTGTGTGGCGGGACAGGTCAAGATTCTTGAGGCAGAAGTCCGTGCAGGCCAAGAGCTGCTGCGCCTTCATCGATCCCAGCACCAAAAAGAGATCGCAGAGGTACGAATCCTGTCAGTGTAAAATCGATGAGCGAGTAACGATTCGATGGCTTCTTCGATAGCTCGAGACTGAGATCGCGAGCCTGCGAGTCACGGGTACCGAGACGGAAAAGATGTGTGCCGAACTACGTCGTGAACTACGTCAATGTCGTAACGAGTTGACCTGCCACGTTGCCTCGGCTGCGTCGATTCAAAGGTACCGCCAAGAAACCTTACGTAGTGTGAAGAATTGAGTGGAAGCTGATGGCCGTGTTTGCGACCACACAGAGATCGCCGCGACGTTGAAGAAAAACTGATAATTAGTGAGAACAAGCTGCGGGCCAAAGAGCAAGAGCTGCTCACGCTCCAGCTCGCCCATGATGAAATGCGAGAGGTGGCGGCGAAGGCCCAGATGCGTCTTGATGAGCACCGTGGTGCTGCTTCAGTCAAGCAGGAGACAGAAAGTTCTCGGCTCAGCACTCAACGAAAGGAGACATCGGGATCGATGCTTATTCCCCGCACGACAGCATTCTTGGACAAACATCGGAAACCCACAGAGTCACTAAGAGTCGATGTAAAGTGGGGGAAAGAGCGACCCAGCCGCCTTGTGCCAGGCCAGTATTCTAACACTACTGAGCTGGCAGCTATGCAATCGCAACTTCAGCAGCGCATCCAGGCTCAGATAGAGACCACCAAGTACGTATTCATTCTTCCTGCGTAGACCGGCAGTTGACTGAAGGTTCGTGTGGTTCGTAGAGCATCACTGAAAGAGATGCAACAGTTTGATACCAAGCGACTGTTTGTCGACGAAGACGACAACGACGAGGATGAGGCAGACTTGGAACAACTTGAGCAACAACTTGCGTCCGTGCAAGCAGAGATGGATGCAGCGATGGACGAGTCAAGACAGAAACTTCACGAGCTGCTGGAACCGTCGCCCACATCGAATCAGCCTCACAGGTCATCCTTCGATCCTTCCGGACTTGTTGAAGGACTCCTAGCGAAAGCGCTTTCAGACGACTGGGATGGAGAGCTCAACTCTGGATATCACACTGAAAGGGAGAGAGAGCATCATAGATCCCATGGGCCACTTAAGGCATCACCACGAGGGCACGACGCTGGTGATTCACATCAAAGCGAGCTATATAAAAGGTGGTTGCGAGATCGAGCTGCTGAGACGCGGCGAGGAGCGGCCACAAAGGCAACAGCTGCAAACCAGGATAACAGCAAACTGCGAGAGGCGCAGGAGTCGATGCAGCGTTTCCAGCAAGCTCTAGCATCAATGACAACGGCGACAGCCCAACGCCAATGAAAGACACACTGAAAGACGCTTGAATTCTGTTGGTATCTCATGGTAAAACGTGGTCCAGTCGCAGTCCCTCGAGCTTACGCTTGAGTCCAGACGCTGTGTTGAGCGTATGTACGTACAACATGCTTGTTTGCTCCAGGGCTTCCACATCGAGTTTGCAGTAGGTGATGACGCCTCCCGAGTCCGGAAACACAACGACTTGCACACGGTCGACACATTTTTCGCTGACAAGATCATGGACTACGAAGTTATCGATGCCTAGAGCGTGCGTGAGGAACGCTGCAGCGTCTAGAGACGTCACAGGCACGCCGTGGATGAGCACAGGGTTGCTCTTCTTGTGCTTGATGATGTAGCGTCCCGGACAGCCCTTGATCATTCGCCACGTCGTGAACTCCCTACAATACATAGACAAATGAACTGGCCATTCTTATGAGCATCGTAGAGAAGGACTGTGCGTCTCTACCATAGTCGCTGGAGCGTGGCACCACCGTCGCCAACGTACTCTCCATCGCCGACGAAGGTCGCCATGATGAGTGGCAAGTAGTGTCACTAACTGAAGGTCTCACTTGTCACTCATCTGAACCACCCCCGTTATAATGACTAATCCTGTTAGTGACATGGTTAACTTAGCGAGATGACCTATGCGTCTCAGTTGCCATGGGCGATAATGCGCACGGCCGCGTGGGGCCGAAGCTGGCGCCGTTCACGCCCAGCGGCGACGGCGTGCTGCGCCACGCGTTGGAGTTACTGCAGCTCACGAAGGACGATGTTCTCTTCGATCTGGGCTGCGGAGATGCGCGTATGCTGGTCCACGCAGCCACGGAGACCGGCGCCAAGTGAGCAGCTTGTGATCCCCCCGCCTGGAGACACTGGTCTCCGATATGGAAATGGTTCATCCACGACTCATGCATGGCTGATGGATAGATGCGTGGGCGTAGAATACGACGCTGCACTTGCTGAGAAAGCACGCAAGAGAGTTCAGGTACGGCCTGGGTCGCTTCGAGGGAGCTCTGCGTGGAGTAGCGCTCTGCTGACGGTGATGGATTCCTATGCAGGAGAACGAAGTGGAGACGCTCGTGCAGATCCAGCATGAGGACGCGTTGCAGGTCGACATTTCGTCCGCTACAGCGCTGTTCATGTACCTCGTGCCTCAGGTAACGTAACGTGACATTCTCTTGAGCTGGTGATGAGGCGATGTTGGCTGATGATTCCGGTGGTGCTGTGGATGCATGTGGACTACTCTAGGGACTGAAAATGCTGCTTCCAAAGTACGTAGTCAGCTACTGACCAGGGAAGTTTGTAGGCTCGAGCCTGAGCGTGCTGACTATCATCTGCTGTGAAGGCTCGAAGAAGCTCGAGCGAGAGGCATCCGCATTGTGACGTACGTCTTCTCTGTCCCGGGTTGGGAATGCTCCGACAAGCGCGACTTCAAGGGCACCAAGGTGAGGCCACCCACCAGTACAAGCAGATCCTCACTGGTCTCTCACGCTCGCAACTCTTGCTCTCACTGAACTGCAGGTCTATCTGTACGCCCCGTGATGAACTTGATCGTGGACAGCTCCGTTCACAAGCCTTGCTACCTCGTATTCTCCCCGTTTTCCATCCCAACACCACGATTTTTGAACAAATCTAGCCGCCTGCAACGCACACACACGCGCACAGAGAGCACCACAACCCCCGTTCTCGCTTTACAAACTCGCACTTTCCTTTATTTTTTTCGTCTGTTGGTTCAGGCGCCATGGAGCCGCGTGTAAACACCACGCTCTCCACGCGCCTCCTCCTGTGTCGTTCTCGGAAGAAGAAAATTGCTCGCACCGTCCACTACGTACACGTGCGTTCTCTCGCCACTCCACAGTGTACGCTGTCGCTTAGAAGCCGCGCTTCTTGATGCTCTCCTGGATCGCGATCGCCGCCGAGTACGAGTTGGCGGCGTAGGTGGCGTAGTCGCGCTCGTGCGAGTGCGTCGTGACGTGGTACTGGCGCGGCACCTCCGGGAATCCCTCTGGCGCCGTGTACGTGGCGTTGGTGTGGTATCCCTTTGGTCGCTTGGCCACCGCGTCGTCCTCAAGACGCCACTGCGAACCCTCCTGCAGTCGCTCGAGGTGCGCCTACAAAACCCACAATCAACACCACATCGTCACGAAAAAGACATGGGCGGGTGCAGCACACACTGCGCTATCTATCCACGCACCACAGCGGCGGTCTCGCTCTCGTGCGAAGGCGCCATGAAGGAGCCGATGAAGGCGGTCAGTGGGTTCTGGGCCATGGTGCTGCGAGCTGCTTTGGGTCGTCCGTTCCGGTAGTCTCACCAGCTGCGGAGCCCCACGCCTTTGGTTCTGCACTAGCCCTCTCTAAACCGATACGTGGTGGCGTCGAAGGTACTGATGTAGGATGGTGAATAGTGAAATATACACAATCCGTCAGGAAGCAAAATCGAAATTCTCTACGTTTGATTAATCCCAGGCGGACGCGCCGCCCATGCCCACGCTTGGCGTGAAGTCGAGCTTGGTCAGGTCGACGTCGGCTGCGGCAGCGGCTCCAGGGGTACCTTCGGCCGTCTTGGCCTTTTTGGTCTTCTTGAACTGCTTCACAGCCACCACACCACTGGCAATATCCTGGAGTAAGACAAGCACTAATGTCAGTAAAAGGATATGTGGTCCGGCTTTGGACGGCAAGAATGTGACGAACCTTTGGCTCACGCTCGGCCTTGTTCTTCTTGGGCTTCTCTTCCTTAGGCTTCTCCTTCTTCTCCTTCTTGGCGTCGGATAGAGTGTCCTGGGCCGGCTTCTCCTTCTTGCTTTTGGACTTCTTCGGAGCAGACTGGTCCGCGACGCTCTCCATATTCACATCCGCCGAAGGCTGCGGCTCCGCAGCCACCTTGGCGTGCTTCTCACGTTTCGTCTTAGGAGCCTTCGCAGGGCGTTCACTCGAGTCGTTGACGGCCGAGTCCTGCTCTGGACCCTCGCTTGCCTTGCTGTCTCGTTTTCGCTTGCCACCAGCCTCCCCATCCTTCTCCTTCTTGGCCTTCTTCTCCGACTTCTCCTTCTTGTCTTTCTTCTCCTTCTTCTCCGACTTCTCTTTCTTCTCCTTCTTCTTCTCCTCCTTTGGCGGAGCAACATAACCGTGGACCTTCTTCGAGAGCACGCGGTGTCCGTCACGGATAACGAGATTCGGGAACAGTCGCTTCATCTTGAAGTTGTACTGCTTGTGCTTGGCGTCCAGCTTCTTGGCTTCCTTCAGCTTCGCCTTCTCCTCAGACGAGAGCTCGCTCTCTGCTTCCTTCTTCTTCTTCTTCTCTTCTTCGTTATCCGAGTCGGAGCCAGACTCATCGTCATCATCAGACTTCTTGTCGTCCGTCTTCGTGACTTCAAGCGGGGCGCCGTAGATTGGGTTGCCCGTCAGACTGAGTTGCTTTAGGTTTTCCAGCTTGCTGAGCGCCTCAATGCCTTGCCAATCGTCGATCTGGTTGTGTCCGAGTTCCAAAATCTTCAGCTTTGCTGTGAGAGGCAACAAGAAGAGTCAGCACACATAACTCCAGGACGGAGTATCCTTAGCATGTTCAGCCCACGTACGCAGCTTCGAGAGCGAGAAAGGCACCACCGTGAGCTTGTTGTGGGAGAATCGCAGCTCCGTTAGGTTCTTCAGGGAGCTCAGATCAGGAAGTGTCTAAGAAAAACACGATACGAAATGATAAGTCAAAGCGTACGGTACAACTGCAGTGATGGGGACGTACCTCGAGCAGGTTGTGGGTCCTAGAGACGACAGTCAATCGCAACAAACTCATCAGTATCCGCTTGGCATAACAAAGTGAGGAACAGATCGCTCGCTTACATGGAGATCTTCGTGAGGTTGGGCAGGCGGTCAATCGTACGCGGCAGCAGCTGCGGGATACGGTTGTGGCTCACGATCAGTGAGTTGAGCTCCACGAACGATGGGATCCATTCGAGCGTCGTGATCGCGTTGTTGTTCAGCACGAGCGCCTTCAGCTGCTTCAGCAGACGCAGCGTTTCCAGCGGAATACGCGAAACCTGGTTCTCAGCAACGTTCAGCACTGCGAGCTTTCGCAGGTACTGCAAATCCGCCAGGCCCTGAAAAAAAGTAACCAAGGAGCGCTCGAGTGAGTCTCACTTATCATCCACAACACGGCATCCACTGCAGCCTAGAGCCCCGTACCTCGCCGTTGAGCTTGTTGTCCGTCAGACGCAGCATCGTGAGATCCGGCACGTCCTTCATGTGCGTGAGCTTGGTGAGCTTGTTGCGGCTCAAGTCCAGCTTCGTGGTCTGCTCGAGCCCTTCGAGGCTGAGGATGGTCTCAATGCCGCGGCCCGATAGGTCCACCTGGCCATTGCTCTTCTGCAGCTCCGTCAAGTGCTCCTGGATCTTCTCCTTCGTCAGCTTCTTGATCTTGCGCTTCGCATCGTCCGCTGGGTTTGGCGCCATCGTCGTCAAGAGCTCAATCCCGTGAGTCCCAATTGCAGTGGCGTCTTGACAAGTTGCCTCTTTCGCCACCAACGCATTTCCATAGCTACGACCCTCCCAATAGTGACTCTCTCATAGTGACAACTAAGTTCGCGTGGCGACCCTTCGTTGGATAAATTACGAGAAAGAACCACATCGTATATTTTGCGTCAGGGCAGTGTCCTAAAAATTACGACCACCGCGAGAACATTCGGGCAAATTGTGATACGCAGTTCGGACCATATCAGAACAGCTGGACCGCGACGTGATGACAGCGCGCAGCAGCTCATCGTGTCTGAATGGAGACCTCCTCACTGAGGAGTCCTCAGTCTGCATTCTCAAGTCCCAGGTGGTGGTGGTGTCCGACAGCGCCATTGCTGAGGTTACACGCGTGGACAGCCAAGGCCAGCGGAGGACACTGCGTGATTAAGCCACGATGCAGCACCCAGGGCTGCGTTCGCCCGACTCCATGCGGCCACAGCCACGGCAGCCGCCGATCTCGCCGTATGAGCACCACCAGCCTTCCTACGGCATGTCGAGCCGCGGGGGCGACGGAGGTGGAAGCTCGCGATCGCGCCAGCGGCCGCCGTCGCAGCGCGCGCAGGAGCAAGCGTCGTGGCCGAACCCATGGCTGCGGCGCAAGTGGGATCCAGAGAATCCGTTGGATCTGAACAGGGCGCCGGAGCAACCACAGGACGCAGACGACGAGGAAGAGAGTACACGGCCCTTCCAGACGGAGTTTGCGATGGACCTGAACGACCTCGTGCGGTCGCTGTGGATGCCGCCAAAGCTTCCTCCTCCGGTGCAGTACCATTCTCGACGCTCCGCCTCACCGACTCCTCCTCCGCCGCAGCCTGGACTTCCAGAGTATGATGTACCCATGTCTGTGCGAGACGTTCGACGCCATTTGCCACGGTACGACGATCGCCCAATGCCCGAAGACTTTGGCTCCCGCACCTGGCGTCTGGAGGATCCTCGCGCCAACTACGACGTGGATGCACGATCGCGTCGTGCTAGGCCGGCACCTTCCGTGAGAGGCGGAGAACCATGGTCGGATGACGAAGAGGACGCGCGCTACCGTCGTTACGTGCATCCGCCACCGCAATACGATGATCCACGAGCACGCCGACCAGAGTATGACCCACGCCGATCGCGAGATTATCCAGACCAGGACTACGAGCAGCCTCCTCCACGACGAGTAATGATGCCGACACACTATGGCCGTTACGACGACGGATACGATTCCTCGGACGACTACCCTCGCCGTGGGCCAGCGGTTGATCCACGCATGGATCCTCGCGCAGACCCATACTACGGTGATCGCATCCAACGACCGCGTCGTGTGGACCCTCGGTACGCGGCTGAGCTCGAAGCCATGCGATACCAGGAAGAGTTGGAGCGGCGATGGATTGCAGAACGCATGCGTGTGGACCGTCGAATGCACGAACCTCCACGTACGGATCCTCGCGTCGATCCTCGTGTGCATGAACGCTTTGATCCTCGTATGCATCCACGTTCGGACCCACGTATCGACCCACGAGCGGATCCACGTATCGACCCACGAGCGGATCCACGTATCGACCCACGAGTGGATCCTCGTATCGACCCACGAGCGGATCCACGTATCGACCCGCGGTTGGATCCTCGAATGGCGACCCCATTGCAACGCGCCGTGTCCGAACAGCTCATCGATGCACATGGCGAAGTCCCGCTGCGTCGTACGACCTCCGATCCTCGCATGCGTCATCCCGACCCACGCGTGGCTCCACCGCACGACCCGCGCTTCCAAGAGTATCAGCATGACAACGGCTACCGTGGTGCTCGCACATCACCATCACCGCATCGATCGTCACACCTGTCGTCGCCACACTCCAGTTCATCCTCTTCTTCCCACCAGCTATCGTACCAGGACTCTCCATCATTGGAGCCCCGCATCGTGCATTCTGAAGGTGACGAGAACCGCGGAAGCATCGATAGCGTTGAGTTTTAGACACCAATACTTGCGATTTCGATCCCATTTCTTCGACGTGTCATGTGCTACTCAAGTGTCAATGAAATCACTCTACTGGCTATGTCGAAGAAGCATTTTTCATGTTGCTACACGCAGAGAGGCGCAGCTTCCATTCCCATTTTGCCGGTGGTGGCGAATTGACTGCATGGCCCCCATCATCAAATGAAGTGGCGCGCTTCGATGACCCTCATCTAACAACCTGGATCGCTGAGAATAGAACTCTACTTACATTTTCTATGGATCTGAAAATAGCCTCAGAATATATCTGAGCGCACCCTCTCATTTGGAAACACGACGTCACAGGAAAAAGCAACAAGTTGCTGTTCCGCCCTTGATCTGGACGAGAGCACTTCCAGCGCTGTGGATGCAAACGTGCTCCGCGAATACCTACGGTACGGAGCAAAAGAGCATAGTCCTCCACGGAACCAAACCATTCCCAACACCAACGTGAAGAAGCTTGAGATCGTTGGCGAAGCACCAACAAATTGGCGCCAACAGAACCGCATTCCGTCCATCTGCTGACCGGAACTTGCACCCGCATTACGTCACCAGCTGGAAGGAGCTCCTCGCATCAACAGCTCCTGACGGGCGTAGCTACGAGCCTCCGAAAGAACGAAACCAGCGGCTCTGTGAAGGGAGCGAACGCGCGAGCATGGGCCACGGACAGAGCTCGATCCCGGAGGAGGAAGTGAAGGCGCTGGTGGAGCTGTACGATGCGCTCGATGGCGACAAGTGGCGGCGTCGCCATGGATGGAAGCAGCCGACAATGGACCCGGAGACGTGGTTCGGCGTGGAGGTGATGATGGGACACGTGATCGCCATCGAGCTGCCGGCGAATGAGCTCCACGGCAGGCTACCCGCGAGCGTCGCGCGCTTCTCGTACCTGCGTGTGCTGGATCTGTCCAAGAACAGGATCTACGGTAGGTGCTATGAGCACGAGTAGTGAATGCGGATGAGATGGAGGACTGGCAGCTCATGCATGGTTGCGTATGGCTGGTTGCATGGTTGTGTCGTTAGGTGAGATCCCTGCGAGTCTCGGCAAGATCCACTCGCTGCTGCGCGTGGATCTGAGCTGCAACGACCTTGAAGGTACGAGGTAATGCATTGGCGAATGGATTGAGGAAGTCGTCTCATGTAGGGATGGATGGCCTGGTCACAGGAACGATCCCGTCGACATTATGCGAGTGTGAACACTTGCAGGAGCTGCATCTCCATCAGAACGCACTCGCTGGTGCGCTCCCTGAGGAGATCGGCCAGCTCCAGCAGCTCCGAACACTTCAACTCCAGCATAACAACATCACTGGCGGCATCCCAGCGTCGCTCTGCAGTATGAAGAAGTTGGGCAAGCTGAGTTTGCGAGGCAATCGCATGTCTGGGCTGATCCCGCAGGACATCGGTCGGCTTACAGCGCTCGTGTTCCTCTCATTACGCAACAACGAGTTCACAGGTTAGTCGTCACTCTATTGGGAGGAGCTCTTGTGGTAGTGAACGCTAATGTCTCTCAATCGAACAGGCCCGATCCCAGAGTCGATTGGCCAGTGCAAGTCGCTCGAGTTCCTCAATCTCTCCAGTAACCAGCTCTCTGGATGCATCCCCGAGTCCATTAGCGACCTGGAAGACCTCGAGTATCTCTATTTATTTGACAACGCGCTCGAAGGAAGCATTCCCGGGTGTATTTCCAAGCTAAAGTACCTCAAGGAATCGGATTTCCGAGACAACCGTCTTCGAGGAGAGCTGCCCAACTTCCTCGATGGCTGCTCGAGCCTAGAAGCCGTCATGACCAAGTGGAAGAATCGCAAAGGTGAGTCAGGTTCTAGCGATCGATGATTGATTCTTGACTAGATTTGCTGACAGCAATCCGTTTGCATTGCAGCGTCCTACCGGCACGCGATCCTTGGAGATCCCGTACCTTCCGGAAGCCCATCGTCCAACACAGCAGCGATGTTCCTCGGCAAGCTGGAGTACACCCCGCGCAACTCTTCGTCGCAGTTCATGCATCCAACGTTTGACCACCGGAAGGACTTGCTCGTTGAAGATGATTTCGGAGGTTCCGAGCACATCGTCGGTGATCTCGCTCGAAGCTGCGACACTCAAGCCAACGAGAAGTTTCACGAACCAGAGGCCTCGCCAGTAGAAGCGTCTTGATCGCAACCGAATGCCATCATCCTCGTGCCGTGTACCACCAGATTCTAGACTGATTTCATTCATCTCCCAATCACTAATTGATACTGAGGTTCCCCAACGCGTTTGTCTCATGACCTGACGGACCTTTTGCTCACAACGCAACAGCACTTCCCAATCGACGAGCGTCCGATCTCGCGTGTAATTCAACGAGCTGCCTCCTACTGTCTTCAAATCAACGATGTTTACCTCTGAAGATCGCTTGCGATCGCTCGGAACTTTGCCAGGTCCAGCACTGCAGCATCTCGCGATGGACCGTGAAACGTCCCGCCCCCCAACACGTAGATCTCGTCGCCTCGCTTGTGGAGAATGCTTGCGTGCCAGGCACGAGGCACCATCGTTGCTTTTACGGGTATCGGCAAGCGGAACCACGTCTTGGTCTCTGCAGGCAGACGCACATTTCGTTAGCCACCGGAAGCCACCTCCTTGATGTCTATCTGGTCTGCCAAGCGTACCGAAGTCCAGCAAGTACACATTCGAGTCTTCCGAATCTACTGTTCGCCCACCGATGATGACCATGAAGCCTTCGACGATGTGCGCCGAGTGATATGAACGAGGAGTCGGGATCTCCCCCTCGCAGTGGAGCTCGGCCCACTCGCCCGACTGGGGGTCGAATACCCACAAGTCGTTCAGTTTCTCTTCTGTGAGCTGTCCGTTGCCACCGAAGAGGACGAGCTCAGTGACTCCGTCACCTTTCTCTCGGATGACCATGCTGTGACCATCTCTTCCTGTCGGCCTCGGTTTATTTGCTGGCTCAACGAGGGTCCACTCGAGCGTTTGCGCTCGAGGATCCACCACTCGCAGTATCCAGAGCTCATCGGAGACTCCACCCTTCGTACGTCCACCAAAGACGAACACATCATACGCTTCTCGCTGAGTGCGACGGGACACTGACGAATGGCCTGAGCGAGCTGTCGGGAGGAGCGATCCTGGTGTTGTGGTGAAGTCTCCACGCCATTCAAAATGACATCCTCTCAGAGACTCGACCGCTCCCAGCACATGGACTGTTGGGTCCTCGCCTTGTGCTGAGACTCCTCCGTAGACACAAAGAAGATCTCCCGTTAGAGGACTCACAGTATGCCACGCACGTGAAGACGGCGAAGAATTGGAAGATGAGGCAAGCTCCCAGCTATAGTCAGCTCCGTCCATCATGAATACACCAAGCTTCTGATCGCGGACTGATCGCCCTCCATAGAGGAACACGCTCTGACTGGGATCACTCGGCACAGTGAACAATGCATGGCCGTTGAGCGCAGGCGGTGTCGGGTTGCCTTTGACTGGAACACTTCTCCATCCGTCTCGAAACGCGATCAGTAGACTGGCTCGGGTTCGCGTGCACCTATCAGCCGTGGGCGAGTGGAGGACCTTCTCCAGCAACCGCAGCGCGTCCCGGTTCGACGGCTCCAAGCCCAGCGCGGACTCGAGATCTTTCACCGCAAGCGACAGCTTCAGCAGAGCCTCGTATGCTGTCGCTCGCCGCAAGTACGACTACAACCAACAGTCAGGACTCGGAAAACTTGTTGCCACAAGCGGCGCTCTTGTAGCGCGACACTCACAAAGTGAGACAGTAACATCACGGAGCCTCACCTTAATCGATGGAGCGATTTCAATCGCACGTGTGCAGTCGTCCACGACTGGCTCATACCGCTCAAGCTGAAACAACGAGTAGGTTCCCGTAAGCATGTTGCCCAGGCAGTGGCTGTGGTGATGGCGCACACACCTTGAGGTTTGCCATCGCTCTGTTGGAGTACAGCGTCGCGTCTGCTTCACTGCTAGCGCCAATGCACCTACAACCACAGCACACACACACAACCTTCAACATACACGTAGTTTATCGACATTGTTTGATGGAATCACTGAACGCACCGCGTGTAGGCGTCCACGGCAGCTTCAAACTGGCCGCGCTTGAAGGCAGCATTGCCCTCGGCTTTCGTCACTGCTACATCGATTGTGTCGCTAATTTCACCGCGATCTAGACGCGCTCCGTCGACCACTGGCCGCTTTTCTTCTGTGACCAGTATATCGTGGCCGCTCGCGCTCAGGAGCTGCCTGACTTGGTCCGCATCCAGCGCTGCGAGTTGTCGACGTAGCTCCTCCATCTTCGCATTTGCGCATCAATAGAAAATCCAGCCACCCCAAAACCTCTTTCTTTTGATAATCTATCACCTACAATCGTATCGACAACCTCTCTTTTCGGATATGGATCCTGCAAAGCCTAGAAATGTCGCACGAATGTCGCGCGAACACCCTTTAACTTGTGACTGTAGCTCTTCGTGTTGAAGCGAAGAAGCTTCTTCTTCATCCGAGAAGCGGCCGCTGTCGTGCGAGAACGCGGCATTTGCGCAACGCCAGCGACGGCCTGTAGCTGCCTTCTGCGTACCCTCCGACAGACAGAAGACCACCAGTACCCCACATGGAGACGTGGCGAGCGATCATGACCAGTGGCGCGTACCCCTACGCGTCGAAAGGCAACGAATATGCGCACGCGCGGTACGGCGTGCTCGACGACGACTCGGACAAGCTCAAGCAGCCGCTGATCGGCCGCAGCGACAGCTTCCACACGTACGACAGCGACAGCAGCCCCCTCGCATACGAGGACGACGAAGAGGATCCTCTGCTGGAGCGAGGGACGCACTTGTACACATCGGACAGCGACCAGCTCCTGCGAACAAGAAAGTACGACGAGATCTCGCTCAAGCCGCAGTCGCCACGGGAGATGCTGCGCTCGCTGGTCGCGAAAGTGATCTGGCCCATGACTGCTGTGGGATCACAGACTGCGAAGGTGTATGCGCCACTGCGAGCGATGGACTCGCGGAACATCGCCGCCGCTGTGGAAGACCAGCACCAGCACACGCACCAGCACACACTTCGAAGTGTAACGACGCTGCGCGAACTCACAAGATCGCGTCGCCGCTCGAGTGATTCATTGGATGAGCTGCACGACCGAGCGCTGCAGCGAATCGCGATCGTCACGCTCGTGCTGAGCGCATGGCTCATCATCACCGTGTACCGCAACTCCGACTGATCGCCCCCACCACGAAATCCAACGCCACCACGACGCATACAGTAACTACAACTACACCAAAGTACACCCAAACAGTACGTTCTATCATTCAAAATCGTCGTTGCTTTGAGCAGCGTCGTCGTACCGCAGCTCGACGGGCTCTGATGGTTTGGATTTCTTCTTGGCACCGCCTTTGTCCGTCGTCGCTTTCTTTTTAGTGGTGGGGTGTTTGTACTGAAAGGCACTCGGACAGGTCGGCGCGATGGCACACTCGACACACTTTGGATACACAGCATGGCACACGGTCTGGCCGAAACCCACGACGTTGCGTGAAAACTCACGCCAGAATCGGCGAGGAACCCACTCGTCCAGCGCCTTGCGAGTGTCGTCTGGCGTCTTGACGTCCTCCGGCTTCACCCAGCCGAGACGCTGCGCCAGACGATGGACGTGTGTGTCCACGATCAGTCCTTCGTCGTCTTCGTCCCATGCTAACAGCAGGATCACACGCGCGATCTTGGGCCCGATGCCTGGCAACGCGAGCAATTCTGGGAGACGGCGAGGGATATCGCTGGCGTACTGCGCGTATAGAGTGTCTGCGATCTGCTTCACTTGCTGGGCCTTGCGCCTGTAGAATCCCACAGGCACGAGCAGCTCCTGAAGCTTCTCCACCGACGCGGCGCGCACCTTTGCGATGCTCAAGCCTTCCTCGTGCGCACTAGAAGACTCTCCCTCACTTGTCTCCAACTGAGCATGGAGGCGGTGCATAGCAGCGTGGGTCACGGGGTCCTGGGTCTGCGAGCTGAGCAACGCCGCAACGAGGATGTGGAATCGCTGGGTCTTCGGGTCCGTCGTGTCCGGATTGAACACACACGCTTGCGTGCCGTAGATGTCGATAGCAGCACGAGGACCGTCACGTCGGATGTGGAAGATCTGCTCCAGCTGAGCGATGCGTGCGTCTTGGGGCAGTGGTTCGGTCTTCAATGGCTCGCGTCGAAGACCTTTGACAGCTTGTGGCTCTGCCGGAGCCACTCGTGGGCGCTTGCGGACAGCTGAGGCTGTAGCTCCTCTATCTACAACCTCCGTCTTTATGTCAACAGCATTGACGCTGCTGGTTGCTCGCGCAGGTGCTGCGCTGGCTGCACCAAGCGCAAAACGTTCGAAGGGATTCGCCATTTCGACTCAGCAAGTGAGACCTCCAGGCGAGCAGCTCACATGTCACTAAAGTGAGTTTGTTACTGGTCCACCCAGGCAAATGGGGCGGGGATGTCACTAATCAAGAACAACAGCATGCAGGAGGACGGCAAATCCCGGGGGTTGTGTATTCCTCTCTTGGCCGCCTTGTGTCTCCTTCATTTGAGTGAGGGCTTGCTGACTGGCTTGGTTTTCTCCTATCTCGAGTATCAACATGTCGTACTCGGCCTAGAGCCCGTAGCGACGTACACAGCGTACGGGACAGATTCACTGGACTGTGGCTTTTCCATCCATCTACGACCGCGCGTGCACGCGATTGACGTACGCGTGGTAGATCTGGTCAAAGAACTGTGGCTCGTCCAGCAGCGCGATCAGCGTCTGCTTCAGCTGCTCCTTGCTCACCACGGCGTTCTGTGCATTGCTGTGGGATGAACTCGCTCGCGATCGTGGCTGGGACTGCGACGATGGCGCCTGCTGCGCTGGCACGGTCGTCGCGGCAGCAGCGTTCACGTACGATGGCGGTGCGAGCACTGGTCCGCTGGTGCTAGCCACAGTTGGCTGTGTGTTGCCACTGAGCATGCCCAGGATCGCGTTCCCCGCGGCGATGCCTTCCTCTCGCGAGATTGGTGTGTAGCCGCTGCCGTTACCAGTGGAGGTAGGCACCTGGGTCACTGGCTGCGTTGCACCTTCGGTCGTCGCATCACCCTGCGGACGCTGCAAAATCGCGGTTGGTGTGGCAGGCTTTGAGTTGCTGTTGTCACGCTTGTTGCGGCCACGACCGCCGCGGCCGTTCTGCGATCGCTGACGTGGCTGACGTTGCGACTTGGGCTGCTGCTGCTGGTGGTCGTCCTGCTCTGGCGTAGGGGATTGGACTCGTTCAGGCTGCTCCTCCACTTCAACCTCTTTTGGCTTGGTGGTCTTCTGCGTCGTCGGCGTAGGTGGCGCCGAAGGCTCGTTCACAGTGCGCACCATTCTATTCGATCAAACCGATGCCACTGTGAGACGTAACGTCATAACACGATGGACATACCGTACGATGAGCACCTACCGCTGCAGCAATGCCAGGATCTTCTCTTTGTCTTCCTCTGGGTAGAACCACAGGCCGTAGATCGCAAAGCCGCCAACGGCCGACGCATCCGGACTCCGCAAGATCAGGAAGGTGTCCACACTGTCCACTTCCAGGCTGCTGTTGATTGGAATCGTCATGTTGGTCGTGCTCAAGCGGTTGTTCACAAAGATCTGGAAGCGTGGGGCAGCATATCTGCCATTCACTCGGCGAAATCGCCACCAGTCAGTCCACCAACTGAGACCGTACCCGCAAGAAGCAAAGTGCACGTACCTCTTGACAACGAACAGACAACCTTCGACGTCCTTGCGTTTCTGCAGTTCCATCATCGTCGTCCCAGTTAGCGCCATCGCTCGTCCATCGTCCATGCTGCGCACAGCCCGTGAGCGAGCGCACGTACCCAACTCTGCAGTCCCTGGTCAAACTCATAGACCACGACGTGGCTGGCCATGTCCACGATGTCCATGACCGACTCGTCCTGGCGCTTCAGCACCTGCAAGTTCATCGCATTCGACTGCGCGCGGTCTACGGGGAGCGCCATGGTGCTCGTGGTGCAGAATTCCTGGGTCTCTCGTGTCGAGTGTCGGCCAACGCCCTCCAAAATGATCGACACCCACGCGGCAGAATGTCTGGTGACCACGACTTATGACATCGAGCGGTCAGACGACTTCTGATTGGATAAATATCGACCATTCCCTCTTCTGATTGGCTGATATTAGATGTCACTATTCCGAATTCGCGAGGAGCTACGAATGTCACGGCAGTCGGAGATCCTTTGATCAAGAAGATCATCGAAACCCAGCGAACCATCAACTCCAACATGTCGGTGCCGTACGACAGCGAGAACGTCTTTGCCAAGATCATCGAGGGCAAGATCCCTTCCTACAAGATCTTTGAGACCGAGCACGTGCTCGCGATCCTCGATGCGTTCCCGCTCGTGCCCGGCCACTCGCTGCTGATCCCAAAGACACCAGGCTACGCCACCATTGACAGTGAGATGATCTCTAGTATTCCTTCCTACCTGCTAGCTCGGGGCTTTGGAAGCTGACTTGTGTGTGCTGTGTGCTTTGTGGTGTAGCCATGCCAGCGGATGTGGCGGCTAACCTGTTCCGTGAGCTGCCGCGTCTCGCCAAGGCCGTGAAGGAGGTATAGTAGCTACAGTGCGGGGGCTCCTGCTGCTCCTGATGGATAGGTTGCTCACTACGGACTTGCTAAACAGGCTACGGGTGCGGACGGCATCAACATCATCCAGAACAACGGCCCAGCGTCGGGTCAGGCTGTGTTCCACGTGCACATCCACGTCATTCCGCGCTTCGAGGACGACGGCGTGCTCAAGCTGCCAGCAGGCAAGACCATGATCGCCAAGGACGACGGCCTCGCGCTGCTGGCGAAGATCCAGGGCAAGCTCTGATGCACCCGGCAGTGCACAGCCGCGTCGTGTAAGTGAGTCAATACTCAAGTCTGTGGGTACGTTCCTGTCTTCTATTTATTTCTCGTCATCTCTCTCTCTTTGCGTCTCTCTTGAGCCACGGCCGCGAAGCTGCTCTGGCCTCCACCACACACACCTACAGGAGTCCACGAGACGAATGAATGCCAGTTCTGGAAGGTGCAGACTGCAACAATCGCGTCGTCGCATGCACGGATTCTACAGTATCTGCTCTGGGTCAAGGCTCGCTGAGAATCCTGTGAACTGTAAAAATACCCTGAGAGCCTTGGAGCCGAGTCACTGGATACGGTCGGCTAATTAGATCGACAGCGATCTACAAGCAGTCAGCCATCCCAAAAATGGCAGGAAAGGCTTCTCCATGGAGTGAAACGATTGGATCTCTCGCAGGGCTCTCTGCATTTAGAGCAGACGCCCCCATTCCCAGCGTAAACAGCACAAAGCGCGAGAATGCAGCAATCTTCTCCTTCCCCCTGGTTCGTCCCGTGGGGAAGCACTGCAAAAGCTTCGGACGCGCTGTCAGCGTGGCTCTTGCGGCCCACAAGTGTGCTTCGTGCACAGAACCCGTCTTCATCCCAACCGCGACGAGAGAAAGCGAAAGAGAGAGGCATCACGAATCACACCTGAGCAGTGGCATCTCTCGCTGAAAATGGACAGCGAGGTGATCCTGCCGCCTGCTCCTCCAAGCCACAAGCGCATGCGAGCTGAGTCTCTCCGCAGCGACGTCTCCATGGAGTCGGACGTGACCTATCGTTCGCTGGAGAACGGCGACATCACGGCAAGCGCCGCGATCATGTCGTCCGGCGTCAGTGGAAGCGTCGTCGGCTCCGTTATGCCGGCACTTTCCGAGCTGGGCTCACGCGTCGTGTACGTCAACAACGCATCCAAGAACCTGGAGTTCTGCGACAATAGGGTCGTCACGGCAAGGTACACCAAATGGAACTTCATCCCTCGCTTCTTCTACGCTCGGCTCTCGCAGGTCGCCAACTTCTACTTCTTGCTTGTCGGCGCCGGTCAGATCATCCCAGCGATCTCGTCGACCCAGGGGCTACCGTACCAGTGGATGGTGCTGCTGATCGTGCTCTCCATCGATGCTGTGTTCGCCGCGATCGAAGACAGCGCACGCCACCGAGCGGATACCAAGATGAACGCTCGTCCTACGCGCGTGTTTGATGCCCATGAACCATCCTGCTTCCGCGAGATCAGTTGGTGCGACGTCCGCGTCGGAGACATCCTCAAGGTGTGCAACTACGACCCCGTGCCTGCCGATGTTCTGTTGCTAGCTGTGTCCGAGCCAGATCCACAGATGCCTGTGGGAATCTGCTTTGTTGAAACCAAATCACTCGATGGTGAGACCAACCTGAAGATTCGCCAGGCTCTGAGCTGCACCTTCTCGCAGCTCAACGATCCTCGGTCGCTTGGCAATCTGCCTGGTCGTGTGATCTTTGAGCAACCAAATCATGACGTGAACAACTTCTCTGGACGCTTCGAGCCGCACAAGGGCCACACAATTCCCGTCGACTTGAAGAACATCGCGTTGCGTGGTTCGGTTATTCGTAACACGCCGTACGTGTACGGGCTCGTGCTCAACACCGGCAAAGACACAAAGATCATGCAGTCAGCAAGTGAGACGCCGATGAAGACGAGCAAGATCCTCATGATCGTCAACCGAGGCATCGGTATCCTCATGGCAGCGCTGCTTGTTCTCTGCGTGCTTGGAGCTGTGATCTGTTCGATTTGGGTAGCGCAGAACTACCACCGCGCGACGTACTTGATGCTCGATGACCTCAGCGGCACGGCGCCGTTCCGCAACGACGTCATGGGCTGGGCAGTGTACATGGGGTACTACTGGATTCTCATTGCGTCCTTTGTCCCCATCACGCTGTACGTGACCGTCGCCATTGTCAAGTCCTACCAGACTTTCTTCCTCAACCGCGACCTCCAAATGTACGATGAAGTCACCGACACGCCTGCGCTTGTCCGCAACGCCGACCTCAACGACGATCTCGGCCAAGTCACGCATATCTTCAGTGACAAGACGGGTACGCTCACAGCAAACGAGATGGATTTCCGCAAGATGTCGGTTCACGGTGTGTCGTACGGACGCGGCACGACAGAGATCGGTCGTGAGGCTGTGCGGCGACTCGGTAAAGATCTCTCAGAGAGCGATCTGCTGGCTGACAGCACGCCATTTGAGAAGGAGTTTGAGAATGTCCACTTTGTGGACCCACAGGGTGAGTACCAACGTGACTCAGACCCGCAAACGAACCCTGTTCAAGCAGCTTGGATCGAAACCTTCTTGACGCACTTAGCTGTTTGTCACTCAGTCGTGCTTGAGCACGACGAGGAAACCGGAGCACCAAAGTTCTCCGCATCGTCGCCTGACGAGCTCGCGCTTGTCTCGGGTGCGAGGTTCTTCGGGTACGAGTTTATAGCTCGTAGGAATGGGTCCATTTCGATTCGTAACCCGAACCAGCCAGGAAAGGAAGTGGTGTACGAACTGCTGGAGATGATCGACTTCACGAGCTCGCGTAAGCGAATGTCCGTGGTCGTTCGCACTCCTGACAAGCGCATTGTGCTGCTGTGCAAGGGAGCGGACTCAGTGATCTTTGCACGATTGCACCCTGAGAACTGTGACCCGCACATTGTCGGTGTGACCACGCAGCACCTCGAGCGGTACGCCACCGAGGGCTTGCGTACACTCGTGATTGCGCACAAGGAGATCCCCGAAGCTGCGTACATGGAGTGGTCGCGTGAGTACAAGAACGCATTGTCGGATCTGGAGCAAGTGCAGCGTCAGAAGCTGGGCGAACCAAATCACATCGAAGAGCTGGAGGAGTCACTAGAGATGGGGTTGGAGCTGCTGGGCGCGACTGCAATCGAAGACCGTTTGCAGGACCAGGTCACGTCCACGATCGCTGACTTGGCTCGTGCTGGCGTCAAGATCTGGATTCTGACAGGCGACAAGGAGGAGACGGCGATCAACATTGGCTTTGCGTGCCAGTTGCTGAACAACGATATGGAGCGGCTCATTCTGAACCCGGACACGTACCCCACGAGCTCGAAGCTGTACGACTTGTTGTACGCGCGATGCAAGCAGCTTCGAGGCGAGAGCAAGGCCGGCAGCTCGGGCAGTAGTAGTCGCTCGCAAGCTATCATCATCGATGGCCGCTCGCTGACCATGGTCTTCAACCACCAAGTGCTGTGCGATCTCTTCCTCGAAGTCTCGCAATACTGTGCTGCGGTGATCTGCTGTCGTGTCTCACCCAAGCAGAAAGCCCAGGTCGTTCGCCTATACAAGACTAACATCCCTGGATGTCGGTCTCTCGCGATCGGTGACGGTGCCAACGACGTCGGCATGATCCAAGAAGCGCACATCGGTATCGGTATCTCTGGCCACGAAGGTATGCAGGCCGTCAACTCGAGTGACTTTGCTATCGCACAGTTCCGGTTCTTGAAGCGCTTGCTGCTAGTCCATGGCCACTGGAACTACCGCCGCATGGCCAAGCTGGCGCTGTACGTCGTGTACAAGAACATCATTTTGTACTGCGCGTGCTTCGTGCTGGGAACGCTCAGTGGCGGCTCGGGCACGCTGTACTACAACAACATGTGGATCAACGGCTACAACATCTTCTGGACCTCGCTGCCGATCGGCGTCGTGGGCGTGCTGGAGCAAGAAGTACCAGCTTCCATTGCGGACAAATTCCCTGGTCTCTATTATGCAGGCGCGCAGGGCGAGCAGTTCAGTCTCAAGATCTTCGCTGCGTGGATTCTCGAGGCCCTGTACGAAGGATCCGTCTGTGCGCTGACACCCGCGTTGCTCGTTGGCTTCATTGATTCGAATGGCAACTCGTACTCGCGTGATGTGTGTGGTGGTATCTCATACTGCGCCATGATCATCGTTGGCTGGGCTAAGCTCGCGCTCAACATCGTCACGTGGAACGTGATGACTGTCTTCGCGTTCTCCCTTTCGATTGTGTTCTGGTTTGTGTGCGCTTACATCATCTCCGTGGGCCTACCCACGCTGGTGTCTGACGTCGCCTTCCCATACATCTTCACGCTGAGCGAGTTCTACCTCATTATCTACGTGACGCTGTTGCTGTGTCTCGGTCGGGACTTCCTGTTCAAGGCCTTTAAGCGCGAGATGTATCCGGAATACTACCACGTTCTCCAGGAACACCACAGGTACAAGACCGACCCAGACCTCGCCAAGTGGACGCCGCCTGACCTGCGATACCAGCTCTTTGAAGCCGACTTGACGCAGCCCAAGCCTCAGTTTGAGCTGCTCGAGCAACTGGCGTCGGCCACGCCGTCACCAACTCGTACAGTCGCCGTCGTGGATCGACAGAAGGCGTACACAGGCTTCGCATTCTCGACGCAAATCCTAGAGGACCGTTTCATCAATCCTTTGCGCGAGCTCGTTCTGCCAGTCACACAAGCCGCTGATGCTATCGGACGGCGGTTCGTCACTAGATCACCTCGCGCAGGAGAAGAAGAGGCTGTTTCCTTCGAAGAAAAGGTCAAGGCGATGCCCGTCGATGACCAGTGCGTGTACGAGATCCAGCGGTTCCAGATCTTCGCAGGCTGGGGCTCGTCGCTCCCAGGACATTTGTTCATTACTGATCCTCCACGCTATACGAACGCGGAGATGTCGGACGGCGCGTGGACTTTCGATCTCAGTGACTGGATGATTGACAACCGATTCGGTGGCTCGGACCAATGGCAGTACGCCACCAAGTTTAAGGATTTCTTGCGGGATCCCGAGCTCACACGACAGAAGCACTTGTCGGCCAAGGAGCGTCGCCGTTTGAAGAAGAAGCTCAACAAGCTCGTGGGTCGATGTGTGCGTCGACGACGATGGGTGCGCAGGGAGAAGGTCATCGCGGACATCGCGGCATCCGTCGGCGTGGACATCTCCATCGACGCACCAACTCCACACCATCATCACAACCACGAAGACATCTCGCTTGACGTTGCTACCGGTCCTCCGACTTCGTTGGTCACAGTGACACCACCACAGCCACCGCCGTCGCCGCTCCCACCCTCGTCGCTTCCACCATCGACACTACCATCATCGATGTAGATGCATCACTCGCCCTCTCCCCATACACTGCGTGTTTCTTTTCTCCGCACACTTACATCTCATCAATACAGCCATAGACTCGTGTATTGGAATCGTGGTCTTGATTGAGAATCGCTTACGTCAGTAGCGCGAACCGCGCCGGGACTTCCATGCGTTCAAAGCAAGCAAACGTCACCACGATCGTGACGATCGTCAGGTACCAGAAGTGGCGGTGGAAGTCCTGGAGCATGAGTCGCTGGATCCATAGTCTCGTCGACACGCCTTCGATGTGGTTACTCAGCTGCGCGGCGTCTTCCTCTTCTCGGTTCGGGCGGTCTCGACCGCCATACTGTTGTCGGAGACGAGAACGCAACTTGTAGGTAAAGATTTCCCGGGCGAGATACGCTCCACCCATGCGGCCAACAAACATGAACACACAGCGAATCCACAGATTCAACTGATCCGCGACGATTGAAAAGCCCTGAGATGGCTTGTCAAGCACTGCCAGCAGTGTGAGAAGTGACGGCACGAGGATGAGCGCGGTGGTGTCCGCCATGTTGTCCTGTTCAGCCAGCTTCATCAAGAAATACAGCGGCCGGAGTTGCTCAGCTGAAGTTGCCGACGAGGCCTTGAAAACTTGTGGGACTGCTTGAACTGTTGGAGAGGTTGTCGCCGTGGAAGGAGTATTAATATTCACACCGCTGCAGCTTGTCGTGTGGTCGCCACTGCTTCGCGTACACGTACACGTCGTCGAACTGTCTGCTCTCTTGTTACTGCCACAGGGGCATTTGGTGAAGTAAATGGTTGCAGAGGATGATGGCGCAGACGCACCACCAGTGGCGACAGCAGTCGAGGCACCGGCCCCGAACGCTAATAACGAGCGCACGGGCATGGTGCCCATCAAGGACGACCACGGACCAGTCCATGCGCTCGCTGACAGGCGCAGCGCCTTCTGGCCCGGATCATCACTAGATAACACATCGCCGTCGACGTCTCCATCACCTTGCGAGTTGGAAGGGGACTTGTAACTCCGACGACTCGCTCTATACACTGTTCCTTGTCCACCAGATTCCGCATCATCCACGTCGCTGCTACTCGCAAACAGATCTGGCGCCTTCTCGTCATCATCTGCCGACGTGAAGCTAGCTCGATTAGACTCGGGTCTCTCGTTCTTTCTCGCGCTTGAGCGCGTTCTGTCCCCACTTGATATGACTCCTCTGCAAGCAGCAGCACTGCTCGCAGTAACATTGGCCATCGTGAGTGTCGTCGCTCTGAAGCACATCGCCATCGACGCACCGCGAAAGAGATTCGCATTATTGCCCATGAATAATGGCATCGACATACACGACACGGATGTTTGCTTGACGTCTGCGTAGATGCCCGTATTCAGGAACGCGATATGGATGTTGTTCACTAGCAACATCCCCCAATACAGTGCGTCGATGGGTGTGTCGGAGCCCACAAGCACATACCAGAAGAGATAGTAGTAGAGCTGTCCCAAGTACAGTAACGAAGGATGGCGGAAGGGCTCGGCCATGGCGTTCACGACTTGGGTCATGGCGTAAAAGTACGTCTGCATCACGAGCAAGTACACGACAGAGATGCCGAGTTTCATCCACGACGTCGACGCACTGAAGTTCACACCACTGCCACTGCCAGCAGCCCCTGCAAAGTCGATGCCACGAGCCTCTGCATGGGCAGGGTGTGCTGGGTCAGCCAGTTCGATGATAGTAAACAACCGGAAGCAGAGGTGGCCGAGAAACACTGGCAGGTGCACGATGAGTATCGAATAGATCGCGACAAAGTCGAACGATGTAGACGATAAAGAGGACGACGTGATCGAATTGAGCGAGAGCCCTCGCAGCACGTAGATCAGCAGTGCACACACCACCGGCGAGAAGAGATAGACGGTGAACCAGTACTTGGATATGATCTCCGCGGCCTTGAGTGAGCTGTACGAAGAGAACATTGCGATCCACACGAGCACAGCGCAGCTAGCTGTCAGCATAAAGACAGCGCGTGCACGGCGCTTGATCAGGGCTAGCGTGGCTGCCGTGGACGTGACGGACGCTGCCGACGATGAGGTGACGATCACCGACGAGTATGCTCGGCCGGTGGTGTTGTTTCTCTCTCCACGCGAAGAGGATGGGTGTGTGGCTAATGCGGCAGGTGGGAGGCTGAAGGAGTCGTCCTGGAACGGGTCCTGGCCACCGCCGTTACTCGTAGATCGTTGCGTGAGTCCTGGAGATAACGGGATAAATAGCGATGTTGCCGATGGCGAGGCACGTATGGAAGCTGTGCCTCGCGTGTCAAAAGCTGCATTGCTCTCACGTGCGACGGTACGCTTCTGTAGGTAGAAATACCGCGGGATCGCCACGAGTGCGACGATACCAAACACTGTGTTGGCCACGATCCACGAATGCCGCAAGAACCGAGCTCGTATGGACGCTGAGAACGCCGCCGAGGGGCCAAGACGCGAGTACGACGATGGCGACGCATCCGGTGGAGACGAGAGGAACCACTCGGTGGCACTGATGGCGACGCTGATCACGGCGAGCACTTGCCAGATGCGTTTGCGGATCGCCACGTCGCTCTCGTTGAACTTGAACACGAGTAGGAAGGGATGCGCGACCAGCACGAACTGGCTGAAGTACCACACAGGACACACGAGGAACGAGTAGATGCGGTGGCCGAACTTGCCCAGCACGGCCAGCAGCGTGAAGATCACGAGCGCGATCATGGGGAACGTCACGCGCCACAGCAGCAAGTTCCACTCGCTCTGAGTCTCGGGGCCGTTGCGGAACTGCTCCAAGAACTCCATGGAGGAGCTCAGGCGACGGCGCGTGCCTGCGAACGGCGTCCAGTGCGACGCAGCGCCCGCGCCGGAGCGGAGACCGCAGAGACGCTGGAGACTCGCGAGGCATCCGCGACGCCACACGGCGGCTACGCTCGTGGACACGAAGAAGCCGATGCGACGCAAACTGCGACGCAGACGCATGGGGAACCCTCTCGAGTCATTGGAGCTGCCTTGCGCAGCGCGTAGATCGCCTGGAAGCATCGTCGGCGGCGCTGGCGACGCACGGAAGACAGCGGTCTCAGCTAGTGGAGGACGGCTTTTCTGGGTATGACATTCTTCCACTGCCGGTACGTAAAGTACTGTGCACCAGCTGTCACAAGATACAAAGGAAAGCTGATTCTTGAATTTTAGGAAACGGAACGTGGAAATATGGATATTTTGCGATGACCCGGAGAAAGAGAAAGCCACCCCTCACTGCTCTCGCAGGTTCGCTCGCGAGTCCATTGGCACCAGTTCCAGAGTCGCTTCCTACGACAAAGGGAGTGAAGATGGATGATTTCGACGTGGAGAGTGCCAATGCGCAGGCTCTGCTGGAAATGGAGGATCCGAGACTCGCAGATCTACAGGCACTCTTCTCTGCGAACACGCTGCCGTTCCCGCGCTACATGCCCATGCAATACCCGACGGTGTATCGCTTCTTCTACGTGCGTGCGTGCTACGAGGAATACTACGACTACCTGATGAAGGTCTTCGAGAAGAAGGGAGAAGTCCGAGGAATGGCCGTCACTGGCACACCAGGTATTACTACGGTTTTGTGCTGTAATCGCGGAGGTGGTGAAAGGCTAATCGGACAGTATGTGTGGATCAAAGGCATTGGCAAGACGTACTTCATGGCGTACTCTTTCCTGCGGTTTCGTCTCGAGAATCCGAAGGCGACGATGATCCTCAAGACTGTCAGCCTAGATTCACGGCTCGAGATGGTCATGGTCTGACAGGATGGCGCCATTCGAGAACGCGCAGGTTAGGGCACTACTGCGATGGAGGAGACTCTGATACGATACGCTCGTCAAGCAGCTATCCTGCTGATCGATGGCCCACCCGCATGCCACGCCAGCTATAAGTTCTCTCTCAGCTTTGCAAGCATGCTCTAAAACTGGCGAGCGAGGGTCCGGAAGGACCGGTCGTTCTGCCACATCTTCATGCCGGTGTGGGAGCTCGATGAGCTTCGCATGGTAGCACAGCTTCTTGGCTACGGCAAGCTGCTAAATCCCTTAGATCCAGCAATCGCGCTGGAGATCGGGTTGGAAGTGGTCATGGACGTGGAACGTGATGACAAGTGTCTTCCAACGTCTACTCGTGCATCTGAAGGTGGCGATTCGCACGATGGAATACGTCGCAAATGTGGCACTGACGTATGATGACAGACAGGAGCCGTTCCACTTCATCTTGCCGGATCCTAACATGTACAGCACGTTCGCCCTCGACGTGGGGTCGCCCTATATCAAGATGCATCTTCTCTCGTGGATGCGCCACCTTGACCATGCAAAGCAGGTCGCCATCTACGCACAGCTACTCACATCTGCCGTAGGTTTCGTTATCGAAAAGCACACGCGGTTCCTGCAGCAAGAGAAACTGATGCCTTCTGTGCGTCATATTTGCCACGAGGTGGTGGCGACGCCAGTGAGGAAGAAGACCTGCCTCGGAAACGTGAGCCAAGACATGCTTGAGTCTTGGGTTCGTCGCTCCACTCTGCTTAACGGCCCATTTTACCGCATCGTTCGCAACAACTGGACACGCATCCGCACACTCGAGTGTCAAGACCTCGACGGACAGCTATGCTACGTTGCACTGGAGACGAGTTCTCCTCTTCCAGCTCGCTGTGTCTTTGCGTCATCGAGTCAAGAGTGAAGATCTGATCGACGCACTCAGTCGTTTAGAGCAGTGGTGACCCTTTGTAGCCAGTCAAGTTGCTCTTTTGTTCGTTGTGCCTGACACGATCTCGGCTAGATTCGAGAGGCGGATCATTGACGTCATCCCGACACTGACGGGAGCTTCGAGTGTGCGGTAGGTCAAGGGAATCGGACCGACCCTGGCCGCAGAGCTGGAGGCAGTGGGCATCGAGACGGTGATGCAGCATGACGTGTCCTCAAGCCACGCTCTCGACGTCATGATGACGAAGGCAGCACTCTCACGGTGGCGCGAAAAGAAGTCCAAGGCTGGTGTGAGCATAGTACCTATCCTCAACTTCATCCTGCAGAATGTGCAAGAGGCTGAGACCCGAACGCATCGAGCTCTTCAAGGTCTCACTAAAAACCTCTCAGATCTCATTTCCTACCAATGGCATACGCTGATTGTGAGAGGTACCAGCTGCTGACGTACTGCACGTCGTCCTGCCCACAAGAATTGTTCAACGCAAACACGTAGCCGCACACTCAAGAGGTCAGTCAAGGACGCGCCCTCCCCGTGTTCATCGGCTGCGCACACAGCACTGCTCCCACTCGCGCGTTCTCAACAGGTGCGTAGCCAATTTGCGTGTCAGGAGGATGGTTTACCCGCACCGACAGCGTGTCAGGCGCTCGCTGTCATTGCGGTCAGTAGAGGAACGTTCTCGTGGCCGCTTACGCTGACCCACAGACACCTCCGTGTCATCTGTAGACGCAGCGCGATCTCATTCGTCAACTTGCCACGCACTCCACACCACCACACACCATGAACCGCGTGCTAGAGAAAGTGTTCCCATCGTTTTCTCGCCACGCCGGACGCGCCAAGACGTACTACTCGTATCCTGAGGTGCGATATGCGACGTGTGCGCACTTACAGTCTGTATGCCGCGACAGACGAACTCACCATCTTGATGCTGTGGCTGCGACCATGCAGGGCTCGACGACGAACAGCGTTGTGTTTCGCGTGAAATACGCAGGCAGCGAGCCGATCCTCAATGGTCGTGTTGTGCTATTCTTCGCGCCGACAGCTGACCCTGAGCCGCGCTT